>JBCNJP010000025.1:4734307-4779775 GCA_039602395.1 Deinandra increscens subsp. villosa | reverse complement strand
CGAAAGACCGACCTGATTGGTGTTCGTTTGACGTTCTGCTTTATTTTCTTTGGTGTTTCGTATAATCCATCAGACTTTCTCTACGTGTACGGGAGTACCGACCTGATTGTTGTTGGATTATACAATTTCTGCTTTATTTTTATATTTCTTATTTTCCTAAACAATCGGACTTTCTCTGCGTGCTCACATAAGCTTCAGAGTCAGGAGGATCCACGGACGAGTTCTCTGGAGGAGGAATGAATGTGCTGCCGATGTCAAGGGTGAGGTCCAAGAGATGATCACGGATAGGAAGGAAGTCCACAGTCTTGTTTGTGTCGGCAAAGATATCAGCTAAGAAATCAGATTGTGCTTCAACTGTTTGATTTTGAGGTAGGTGAGAATTCAACCTTTCCTCGTTGGTGTATAACTTGGTCAACTCAGTGTCAGTGAGACTCATCAGATATTTCAGAGAGAAGTTGTCTTTCATCAGAATTCTGACCATGTTAGCTGTAACAGAGTTGTCATCAGCATCTACATCAGTTCCCTCTAAGTTTGTGACAACGCGGATCAAAGGTTCATCTGTTCTGATTGATTCTGAGCGTTCTGGCAAAGTGCTCGACCCTTTCGCATACATGACAGCTGGAGGATGGTTAGATTCATATCTCTTTAGTGCTTCAGCCTTTTCCTCGCGAAGTCTGTTTTGTTCCCTGAGAGTTTCATCAATAAGCACTCTACACAATCTCTCTTTCTCAGCTTCCCTCTTACGATGCTCTTCAGCAATTTCTTCTGGAGTTAGGATCCTTTTACCTCTATCTTCAGTAGACGGACCAGGTTGTTCTGTAACTGCAGGCTCTTGAGTTGCAATCACATTTGGTTCATCTTCAGTATCAGACTCAGAGGATAAGTGTATAAAGGAGGCTTCAAAGATTCGATCACGGAAGCTTTGCTCAGTAGATACTGTGGGAACAGATGGACTCACAGATTCTTAGGCAGCACTTGATTCCAAGTTGATGATATTTTCATCTGTAGGAATAACACCTGGAACATGGGGAGCAATGTCTAAAGCAGAAGCCTTAGCTGAGGACTGCATGAGTTCAGAAAATGAAACTTGTACATATATATCATCCACCTCCTTCTTCACTTGAATAGGAGTGGGAAACAGAGGTTCCATATCTTCATCTTCACTCTCGATCAGGTCCAAGTCAATGTAGTTCACAGGATTGGCTTCATTCATGAGCACATGCATACGTTCTTGTAGCTCATTCATGTCTTCTTCGTCTCCGAAATCCACAAAGTATGGATGTTCCTCATATGAGACTTCACCAATATCATCCTCAATTGACTCAATCAAAATTCCACAAGAATTTCTTCTCGAGTAGATCTTTTCTGCATAATATTCCCTGAAGTTGGCCATTGCAAAGTCTAGGAAGGCCGGGTCAACGTGCATGTGACGGACACCTTCAGTAAATGGAACTAGGGCAGTGGATGTGTCTGTTGTAGTCTGAAAAGAGGGTCCAAGAGAGAGTTGAAGGTTTGAACCAGATGTATCAGCAGCTTCTTCATTAGAAGTTCCCTCAATAGCAAGTGTTCTGGCAGCCTGAGAAAATCTAGGAAGTTTCAGATTTTCAGGCACCGGAGCCAGCTTCTTGATTGAGGTCCAAGAGAGAGTTGTAGGTTTGAACCAGATGTATCAGCAGCTTCTTCATTAGAAGTTCCCTCAATAGCAAGTGTTCTGGTAGCCTGAGAAAATCTAGGAAGTTTCAGATTTTCAGGCACCGGAGCCAGCTTCTTGATTGATTCCAAGGTTTCATCTACATGGGACATAATTCTTATATTTTTAGGGCTTGCGATACATTTGATAAGGTTTATATACATTCGTATATATATATATATAGGGGAAGGATCCTGCGAAAACCCTTTATATTGCGAAAACGCGAAAACCAATAATTAAAACCTACATAACTTCTTCATACGTTAAAGTTTTCTTCATAAAATTGGCGCCAAATGTCTTAGAATTACGTTATCTTCAATTCTGGAAACAAATATTAAAAAAATTAACGGGTTTTTTTCCGTGTGATACACATGTGTATCATCATCATTACTACTGCACAAAAACGAATTATCATGTGTAAAAACACTCCTTATGTTAAAAATATATTAAAAACACTAAAATATTTATGGTACTAATGATTATGAAACATAGTGCACATGTGCAACATATAATTAAAAAAAGTTATAAAGTGTTATTTTTTTCATTAGATATAAAGATAACATAACTATAAGACTTATGGTGCAATTTCCTTTTAAAACTAGTAATGTATACCACATATATGAGGGTTCTTTTATTTGTGTGGTACACATGTGTATCATTCAAAAAAACACAAAAAAATGACGGAAATATACGTCTTAGAAAAAACAAATATTAACTCATACTAAAGTATGAGTTTTTTTTTGTAGTACACATGTGTATCACAGAAAAAAATAAAAAATAGAAAAACGTTAACTTTTTATTTTTTGTTTTTATAGAATTAAAGATAACATAATTATAAGACTTTTGGTGAAAATTTTCTAAAAATATATTAACGTATGAAAAAGTTATGTTGATTTTAAGATGGTTTTCTCGTTTTCGCAAAATATATGCGTTTTCGCATGATCCTTTCCCTATATATATATATATATATATATATATATATATATATATATATATATATATAGTGAGAGGATCATTTGAGAACCAATTTGGTTTGAGAACTTTTGAGAACCATTCTAAGCCACTAGTTTATATATATGGAAATCCTCCCATGAATTTGAATGCTCCCCCTTGAAAATTAGTGGCTCAGAATGGTTCTCAAAAGGTCTCAAAAGAAAAAGTTCTCATTCGAACCTAACCATATATATATATATATATATATATATATATATATATATATATATATTTCTATATATATTTCTATATATATATATTATATTTCTATATATATATATATATATATATATATATTTCTATATATATATATATTCTATCAATTTACATTTTAACCCTTCTACTTCTATATACTTATTATTTCATGCCCCGAATCACTTTAGGATGTATTTATAATAACTCCTAAGCCTCGGGTTCATATAAATACATATAAATACGTATAATACTTGTATACGTTACGTATTTATTTATTTTCGACCATTATTTTAACGTAAGGATACGTTCTTATGTATTTTTCACATCTTTAACTATTCTAACACGTATTACCACATATATATTCATCAAATGAATATTTCACATGCATTTAAGCCATTAGGATATGTATATGTATATACTTACACATATATCTAATATCTAATTTAATACAATCGTGTACACGTATTTTCTTCCGGTTGTCATGTATTTCTATCATATCCACTTCTAAACAGTATTTCATGTACATCAATTATCTTTAATATAAAACACGTATCAATTTCATTTTATCAATTTATTTATTAACCAACACGTGTATTATTCATATAACCCTATCTTTTATCAATTCATTACCCGTTAATGGGTAAACATGCACTTTTTCATATGCTTCATCACGTTTGGCTATCTAACATATATATCATATGTATTTATAACATAAATACGTATAGCATTGCAAATCATTACCCTTTACCCATTTATCAACCCATAAGCCATATCAATATACGTTTTAGCTATTTAACACGTATAGCACACGCATATAATTTAAGTTATGAAATTTTGGGGTGTTACACCGGTATGGCCATTATGAGTTTTTAGTAATGCCATTTGGCTTGACAAACACACCAGCCATATTCATGGACTTGATGAATCGCGTGTGTAAGCCATACTTGGATAAGTTTGTGATTGTGTTCATTGACGACATCTTAATCTACTCCCGTAGTAAAGAAGGAACATGAGCGAAAGTTAAAGCTTATCTTGGAGTTACTTAAGAATGAAAAGTTGTACGCGAAATTCTCTAAGTGCGCCTTTTGGCTTCGTGAAGTGCATTTCTTAGGTCATGTGATTAATGAGAAAGGAATACACGTTGATCCGTCCAAGATCGTAGCAATCAAAGATTAGAGTGCTCCCACTGCTCCATCTGAAATTCGTCAATTTCTAGGTCTCGTTGGCTACTACAGAAGGTTTATCGAAAACTTCTCTAAGATAGCTCAACCACTGACTGCTCTCACCCAGAAGGACAAGAAGTTTGTCTTGGATTCTAAAGCTGAAACCGCCTTCCAGTTACTAAAGCAGAAGTTGTGTAACACACCCATTCTGTCCTTGCCTGAGGGAACCAACGACTTCGTCATATACTGCGATGCGTCCCGCCAAAGCTTAGGAAGTGTGCTTATGCACCAAGAAAAAGGCATTGCCTACGCTTCACGTCAACGGAAAATCCACGAAAGGAATTACTCGACTCACGATCTTGAACTCGGAGCTGTTGTTTTGCTCTAAAAATTTGGACACATTACCTTTACGGTACAAAGTGTACGATATACACTGACCACAAGAGTCTTTAGCACATATTTAACCAAAAAGAGCTTAACATGAGACAATGTCGTTGGATAGAGTTACTCAATGACTATGATTGTGAAATTCGTTACCATCCTGGTAAAGCCAATGTTGTTGCCGATGCATTAAGCAGGACAAACCGAGTAAAACCTCTTCGCGTTTGTGCTTTTGAATTAACCATTCAATCTAATCTCACCTCTCTTGTCCGAGAATCTCAAACTGAAGCCCTCAAATCTGAGAACCTCACTAGTGAACGCTTACGAGATATGGAAAAGCAATTAGTCAAGAAGCCTGATGAAGCATTCTATTTCATGAATAGACTTTGGATACCAAATTTTGGTTCAGTAACTAAATTGGTTTTAGATGAAGCCCATAAGTCAAGATATTCGATTCATCCAGGTTCAGATAAAATGTACCATGGATTGAAAGAGTTATATTGGTGGCCTAACATGAAGGCAGAAATCGCCACATACGTTGGTAAGTGTTTGACTTGCGCAAAGGTCAAAGCTGAATATCAAAAACCCTCTGGTTTGCTCGTTCAACCCGTAATCCCAGAATGGAAATGGGAAGGCATAACCATGGATTTCATTACCAAATTGCCAAAGACTTGAGCCAGAAACGATGCAATCTGGGTAATCGTAGACCGTTTGACTAAATCCGCTCACTTTTTACCCATTCAATAATCTTATACCACTGAACAACTTGCCAAGATCTGCATGAAAGAAATTGTGTCTCGTCATGGAGTACCTATTTCTATCATCTCTGATCGAGATAGGCGCTTTTTACCGCCCGTTTTTGGAAAACTCTTCAAAAAGCTTTAGGTACCCGTCTAGACATGAGTACAGCCTATCATCCACTAACTGATGGACAAAGCGAAACAATTCAGACACTCGAAGACATGCTTCGTGCCTGTCTAAATGGTTTCGGTAACAGTTGGGATGAACAACTGCCATTAGCTGAGTTTTCTTATAATAATAGCTATCACACTAGTATTCAAGCTGCACCTTTTGAAGTCCTGTACGAAAGGAAGTGTCGTTCGCCACTTTGTTGGACTGAAGTTGGTGATAGTCAACTAACAGGTCCCGAACTAGTGCACGAAACTTCAGAAAATCTTTCAGATTCACAACCGCTTGAAAGCCGCTCGTGATCGACAGAAAAGCTACGCTGGCAACCGACACAAACCATTGAAATTCGTCAAAGGAAATCGCGTCATGCTAAAAGTAGCACCATGGAAAGTGTTATTCTTTTCGGAAAGCATGGAAAGCTTAACCCTCGCTACATTGGTCCTTTTAAAATCATCGAAGAGATTGGACCAGTAGCATATTGTCTTCAGTTGCCTCCCGAACTTAGCAAAGTTCACGATGTCTTCCAGATCTGCAACCTACATAAGTGTCTATCTGATGAAACTGTTGTCATTCCTCTGGACGATATTGAGATCGACGATCGCCTCCATTTCATTTAAACTCCTGCAGAAATCTGCGATCGTGAAGTCAAACGATTGAAGAAAACTCGAATTCCCATCATAAAAGTTCATTGGAAATCACGCCGAGGTCTAGAATATACATGGGAACGAGAAGATCAAATGCGAGAGAAGTATCCGCACCTATTTGCCAATGCTGCCAACCCTGGTAATCAAGACTAAATTTCGGGATGAAATTTCTCTAACCGGGGGAGTATGTGACAACTCTTACATTTCAGGTTATCTCTAATATCATAATTACGTGCAATAAACTGTGATTATGTGTGCATTAGACTTAATTTATCCAAATTAAGTAAACTTACGTGCGAACATAGATAATATAGGTCCGACAACATTTACCCGTAGTGGAAATCAACTAAAGTTCCGCGACTATTCAGGATGGAACTTCAGTAACAAGCATTTCATAAATATTGTTTTTGTGGAATTTTAATATAAAACAGTCCTTTTATATTTTCAAAACGTTACGTTGTGTCGAAACGTATTTCAAAACAAAACGTTCATTTAAACAGCAAGTCATTAGAATCAAACAATGTTTGTATTCTTAAAACATGATTTATATTTTGAAACTATGTTACATTTCCGTTTAATATTTATTTAAACGTGTCGCCAAGGTTTCAAAATGAGAAAATGCTCGTGTTGAGCGAAACTTAAATTCAAAATTCCTAGTACATCGTATATGCACGATCAAAAACATTAGATTTCAAGACTTGTGACATTTCTCATTCGCTCAAACTAAACGTGACGTTTATTATTTTTATTGATTTTATATAATCATTCGATTTCGCGTCAAAAATCAAATTCATGTCCGTTTATCGTTTTGACTCAAACAAATATTCATTGGACTCGTTGGATCAACCCGGACTCGTCTCAACCCGACCCGAGACCCGATTCGGCCCAGTGAGTCCAATGTGCCTACCGACCCATTTTCTTTCCCTTTTCTCTTTTTCGTTTCCCCTTTGTGGCCCAACCCGCCGGCCCTTTTCCTTAGCCCTTTTCTTTTTCGCTTCCGGCCCACAAGCCCAGCCCAGCCCAACCCGCCTTTTCTTTCTCCTTTTTTTCGCGATTGGGCCCGAGCCCAATTTCCCCTCTTCTTTTCTTGGACCCGACTTTGAACCTCCCTCTCTCCTTTTCTTTTTTTTTCTTTTCTTTTCTCAGTTGCTTCTCCCTTCCTCCCCCTTTCTCTAATCTGATTCCAACTAAAACTTTCTAACACCCCATTCACTTTTGTCTTCCCAAAGATCACAAACCTAATTAGTTTTGTCACCTAGATCCATGACTTTTGTTCAAGATATGGGACAAGGATGTAGGCTAAGTACATGGCAAACACAAGACCCATTGGTTAAAACCATTAACCACTTACACACTTGACAACCTTGTCTCCTTAGCCACCTTTTTGCTCCCCTTGTTCCTTCCTTGTGACCTGTTTCTATACACCCCCACACACTCACTTTGAGTCATTTTTACACCAAGTATTCAAGTGTATTCAAGGAAGACCAAGCCAAGGTTCAAGAGCTCACATTATCTCCTTCTTCTTTCTTTCTTTAGACCGAACCCGAGCCCCCTTTCACGGTTCATAAACCGAACCCAAGCCACCTACACCAGCCCTTATATCACTTAAACTCACTTAACCATTTCACACATTCTAACACAAATACTCTCAACCCTAGTCTCTCTCTCTCTCTTGCTCTCGGATTGAAGCAAACCGCCACCACCACCATGTTTTCTCCATCATTCAACCACAATCCAAGCTTCTAATCTCCCACCTAGTCAAGGTAATCCATCAACCACTTCCATTTCATCATCATTCTTTCACTTTCTTTCTAATTCTTTCATGAGCAATGTCACTAACTTCTTGATTCTTTCATCATGTTCATAACCATCCTTTCATTCTTTCATCATCATCTTCCTGAATCAAAGATCAAGAGTGGGTTTTGGAGCATAACCGGAAGCTTGTTCAACAACCCATTTGTGTCAATTACCGAACCGGTTTAAAGCATAAGTGAGGAACCCTTACTTTTTCTAATTACTTCAATGTTTCTTTCCATATTATGTCACAAATCATGTCCATGCTTCAAGTCTTGATGTTGTTGTTTGATGATTTGCTAGCAATCCTTGATGTTAGTAGCATTACATACACTTTGATGGAGCTAGGATATGATATGCTTATGATTTTTGAAAGATTTAAACATTATGCATATGTTTATGTTTAAAATGTCTTATGTTATGTGACAAATTTCAAAAAGGAAACTAAGACCTACTATGAGTTTAGAACTTACTAGTCTGTGTCTTTTGGTGGAAAAAGTCATGTTATAAAATTTGAAAACAAGATTATGCAATATATATATATATATATATATATATATATATATTTTAGTTCTCAAATCAAATTGGTTCTCAAATGATCCTCTCCCTATATATATATATATATATATATATATATATATATATATATATATATATATAGGGTGAGGTTCATTGTAGACCCCTTAGAAAACGTAGACCCCATAGACCCCCTTTTTAATCGTCCGATCTTAAAACAACGCGTTTATTTACATTAGGGGCACGATGGTCAACTAAATTTTTATCAAATCAGAGAACCATCACTGCACAAATTACACCAAATTCCACCGGAGAACCACCGTAGAACCGATCATATCGAACAGCCACCGGAGAACACTGTTGCACCGAGCATACCCAACAGCCACTGGACGACCACTATCGTAACGAGCATAACAAAAGTAATCGAGTTCAGAAGTTGCTGTTCCGATTGGAAATTCATCAATCAAGATGCGGATGGAGTCGAAACAAGGATCTCCGCCGTATCACAGCATTCTCGGCGTTTTTGTTGATTCGTCCGGCGAGCACATCGTCATGCTTATCATAAGCTTGCATGGTAATACTCTGGTTTTGATGTAATTCAATCTATTAATACCTTTTAATTTGATGGATGAGAAGCATCTGATAGTGTAATTTTCAATCTCGTTTGGTGTAGTAATGACATCAGGATAAGAATCGAACGCTTCTGGGAAAAGCTAAAAGAAATTACAACAAATTCAAGGAGCTCATTCAGGTTATAATCGGTTTTGTAATGTTATGCATGCCAACTGTTTGATAAAATGCCAACTCTTTTTAATTCTTAATTTGGGGCTATAAAACAGTGTTATCAGATCAGAGAAAGAGATCAATGTATGATATTGGATTTATGATCCTCAAGATAAAGAAGACTAGCTAATTAATATCCTTTCTTCTTGATTCTCTTCTTATTGTAATCTGGTCATTAGTTCATAGGCTTTATTTTCTCTATGTTGAATTAATAATTACTTGTTAATTTACCACTTTTCTAATTAAGATTCTGCCGATTTCAGACAAGAGATGTCATCCTTGATGAAAAATGTGAAGAAATAGGTAATTAAGGCTTCAAATATTTCCAAATGTGACTTTAATTTTGGATTTTGACAACCATTTTAATCAATTCACATGGTAATTAAAAACTTATGCTTAACAGGACAAAACTTACAGATTTGGTGAAATACAAACCATGGTTTGGGAAATGGCACAAAGTTTTAACCATTCAGTCTCTTCTTATGCTAATGATGATGGTATTTGGTCACAAGAAATGTTCACTTTAAATGATGATTCAAGAAGATCTAAAAGAGCTCGAGCCAACGGAAACCCCTTTTCGAGCATGGCTTCATAGATCACCTAGAGTCGTGTATATACTCGAGCCTTTCCTTTCATCAATCGTTGGTTAGGGTGGGCCAACCGATATTGAACTGATTCGATGGAGATTAGGAAAGGATGTTATCATTGTCCGACATTGAGCTTGATCAAAATCAAGATTGAAGTTCTTGAGTATGCATAAATTTTGTAATTGCAAAATTTGTTCTGATTGGAAAACCTTTAGTTATGAAGGTTTTGGGGCCTTGTACAAGGGTTTGGTTCCCAACTTAGTTAAGGTATATATCACTTTTGAGTTTTAAAACTCATTGTAAATTATAAAACTTATTGTTGAGTTTAAAACTCACTTTACATTATAAAATCCACTGTAAATTATAAAACTCACTGTTGATTTTAAAACTCGCTGCAAAATATAAAACTCATTGTAAATTATAAAACTCATTGTTGAGTATAAAACTCACTTTAAATTATAAAACTCACTGCTGAGTTTAAAACTCACTCCAAATTATAAAACTCACTTTATAATCTCACTGTTAGTTTTAAAAATCACTGCAAATTATAAAACTCACTTTATAATCTCACTGTTACTTTTAAAACTCACTGTAAATTTAAAACTCACCGTTGAGTTTAAAACTCACTGCAAATTATAAAAAGCTCACATTATTATCTCATTGTTGAGTTTTAAAACTCACTTTTGAGCTTAAAACTCACTGCAAATTATAAAATTCATTGTTTAGTTTAAAACTCACTTCAAATTATAAAACTCACACTAAATTATAAAACTCATTGTCGAGTTTAAAACTCACTCCAAATTATAAAAGTCACTTTATAATCTCGCTATTAGTTTTAAAACTCACTACAAATTATAAAACTTACCGTTGAGTTAAAACTCACTGCATATTATAAAACTCACTGTTAATTTTAAAACTCGTTGTAAATTATAAAACTCACTTTATAATCTCACTATTAGTTATAAAACTCACTGTAAATTTAAAACTCATCGTTGAATTTAAAACTCACTGCAAGTTATAAAGCTCACTTATTATCTCATTGTTGAGTTTTAAAACTCACTGTTGAGTTTAAAACTCACTGCGAATTATAAAACTCACTTTATAATCTCACATTTGTTTTAAAAACAGTGAGTTTTAAAAACTAACTGTCGAGTTTCTATGACAATTTTGAGTTTTAAAATTCAACATTGAGTGTAAAACTCACCGGAATAAAACTCAGCGGTGAGTTTTAATTTAAAACTCAGTAGTTAGTTTAATTCCAGTTAGTGAGTTTAATTCGAGTGAGTTTTTACAAGATATATGGTTGTTCATAATTAGTGAGTTTAAAACTCATTATTAAAAATCATTTCTATGTTTAAAACTCTGGGTTTTTATAACAGTGAGTTTTAAAAAACAATGAGTTTTAGAACATATTGAGTTTTAAATATTGCGAGTTTTAAAAAACAACTAGTTTTAAATAAACAGTGAGTTTTAACAAGATATATGGTTGTTCATAATTAGTGACTTTAAAACTTATTGTTGTGTTTAAAACTCACTGTTTTAAAACAATGAGTTTTAGAACATTGTGAGTTTTATAAACAGAATGATCTGAATGAAAGTAACAGAATGATCTGATTTGTTAAAGCTATGGGAGTCATTAAGTATATAAATTGCGAGTTTTAAAAAACAACTAGTTTTAAAAAACAGTGAGTTTTAACAAGATATATAGTTGTTCATAATTAGTGACTTTAAAACTTATTGTTGTGTTTAAAACTCATTGTTTTAAAACAATGAGTTTTAGTACATTGTGAGTTTTATAAACAGAATGATCTGAATGAAAGTAACAGAATGATCTGATTTGTCTAGCGCCTTGCTTAGTGGGTTCCGCGGTTCTTAATATATTTTGCCGTTCAAAAAAAAACAATTTAAAAAATTAAATACACCGACTTCATAGAGACCTTATGTTCTCATTTGTGCAGCTACAATGTCAATGGGATTCTGTTAGATGGAACCTCAATCCTGCCAATCGTGTTATTAGGAAAGTTTGGAAATATGACATGTATGGTCTTCATAACTCAGCATTTATGGTTGATGTTGCCCACAATTCTCTCTCCAAAGCACTTGCAAACAGTAACAATAAGAGCATTAATATATGGTAAGACTAAGTGTTGACAAAAAAAAAAAAATTATCTGTTATTACCCGTTAACGATGATCGGATAAGCTCGTTTGATGTAAAATTACACATTTTGTGATAAATTAACAAAAAAGGTCCTAAATCGAGAAGACCATAAAAACATATAATAAATTCAAATTTGGTAAAAAAAAAAAAAGAAATGAGTAGCTAACACACAGCCTAGAACATGGGTAAGGATATGGGTCAAAAGTCTTATTTTTAGTTCAAAAGTCTTATTTTTAGTTCAGGCGAAATCTCTAAATTGTTTTATAGATAAAATTGGTATCATATGATTAACTGATCATTATAGTTTCATTATACTGTTTCAATAATTAAATATAGAATTTTTGAATAAAATCATTTGAGGTTCTATGCATTAAAACTACAGTTTTGTGACTTTCGCCCTGAGTTACCTTTTCATTTTAGCCAAATATAATACTATATATGGTTTGACCCAATAGAGAAAAAGATATAACCGGTTCATAAGTAACGGGCTGAACTTTTTACCTCTACTAAACTCTAATGTCAAAACACAAAAATTGCTCTTAGCAGCAAAACACTTCAATGAGAACAAGAATAAGAAGCCAGTAGACCTGTGGAGATTTAGCTGAACATATTTATGTTCTGTGATTAATGTAATTGTATTTTTTTTTTGTTGAACGGCCAACGAATAGAATAAACCCAGGTACTTCGTACGGGGTGACCCAATGGCTAAAGGCCACCGCCAGCTGGCCCAACCCAGCCGTACGGAGCCCTTAAGCGTCCATGTGACTCCAATTTCGGGGAAAAACCCGCTAACCCGCCCGCCCGTAGGCACGACGGCGAATTAACGGTAAAACCCGGTCGCCTCAAAGATCGAATCCGGGTCTCCCCGGATCTCCTATCATTGGCCTCCATACCAATGGACAAATAATGTCATTAGTGAGGATAGAACTTGGGTCCCTAGGAACACAAGCCAAAGTCTCAACCAACTCCACTAGATGCCATTGGTAATGTAATTGTATTGCCAACGTCTTTGCTACTCCTTTTCCAATAAAATAGAATGTGAAACATGAAATATATAAACACAAGTTAAGTTAAAACGAATTACTAGGTTGGTGGATGAAAAGACGTTGGCCATATTTTACATTGTTCTACTCATTCTTTTTTTGATAATGGAGCATATCTGCATACCTAACATTAACAGGAACAAAATGTCAAAAGTTGGCCATCCTACTATAACAAATCACATCTCTTAACAAACCAATAGCATAAAATGGACACGTAAATACAACATCTTACTTTTGTAATGGAAGTTTTCAACTGATAAATGTATATTAGCTCAGCCACCTCTTGAGGTATGATGTCCAATTGGCTATCGTTTTCACCAGCTAACATAAGATCACGGATAAATGAGTAGATCCGGGTAAAAGCTAGAAAACTCAAAGTATGAGATATGACATATTTAAATAGCAAATATAATACAGAAAACCAAAGGCTTGTTAATTGTAAAGTAAAATTTTATGTTAACTGCAATCAACTCAGTTACATTCTTTTCAAATTTAGCAATTGGCAATCAACTGAGTTACATTCTTTTCAAATTTAGCAACTGGCAATCAACTGTAATAAAACTCACTGTAAAACAGATGATAAAACTCAATGAGTTTAATTACAGAAACAGAGTTTAACACTCAGTGACTCTTATTATAAAACTCAGTGAGTTTAAAAATCAGTGAGTCTTATTACAAAAACAGAGTTACATTCTTGTAACGAAAAACTTAACGACATGATTTTCTTTAACAAAATTTAATGTTAACTACACCATCAATGAAATAAGACTCACAAACCTTAGAACATCCCAGATTTAAAAACTGATAGACTTCCCATTACCAAGGATTTTTCCAAAACTAGTTTTTGAATTTGAATTATTACATGGGTAAAGAAAACATTCTTTTGGTTCTTTCTAGTTCATCGAGACATGAATAGGGGCTTCAAAACACCAACAAAAACATGTTATGGTCCTAACTATCTACACTTTAACGAGTGTAATCCTGCAACCAAATGCCACTACTTTGGCCTTCAATAGGAATAGTTTTAATTTGAAAGAATTAGCTCATCATAACAAGACAATGTAGGATTTCTGTCTTGTTATGAACATATAATGAGTGAATGAATATGATTTTAAAGTAAGCGAACGAAGGTAGAAAAGCAACTAAGATCGATTATTAGAAATCACAAACCTGCAAATCGAAGATTCTAGGGTTTTCAGTTCCGAAGATTCAGCAATTGATAAAGATCGATCTGTGGAATCAGATTGATGATGATCAATCTATGGAATCAGATTGATGATGATGGATCCAGATGCGAAGAACAGTCGGATCAAGATTGAAGATGATCGTATCAGATGCGAAGAGATGTACAAATCTTGATTGTTGAATCTTCAAAAGAGGCGAACAGTAATGGAATGCCAAAATAACCCTAACCCGGTCACTCGAGAAACTGAAAACTGGCCACAGATCCACAACGATCAGGACTCACGAGCGAAGAAACCAAAGGAACAATTCTTTATATAATCGAAACCAGATCCAACCCCAAACTCTTCTTTTTTCTCCGATCAAATGAACGCCAACGACACAAGGGTTTACAGGATCGAACTTTTAATAGTGACGGGAACTTCTTTATTTCTTTATTTACGCAAATGCCAAATGACCTTATTGTCCCTCCGCTTGTTTTTAAAAAAATCTCATTAAAGGATCAGCAATCAATCTACATCATCCGATTAAAATGATCTAAAGGTTAAAAATAGGGTCTACGGGGTCTACACTTTTTTAGGGGTCTATAATGAACTTTTCAATATATATATATATATATATATATATATATATATATATATATATATATATATATATATATATATATATATATATAGGGTAAGGATCATGTAAAAACCATATATTTTTGCGAAAACCTAAAAACTAATACTAAAACCTTCATAACTTTTTCATACGATCATATTTTTTTAAAAAATTTGCACCAAAAACCTTAGAATTATGAGTTCTTTAATTCTGAAAAAAAAAATTAAAAAAAAACTTTAACGTCTCGTCGTTTTTTTATTAGTGCACATGTGCACTAATAATAAAACTCATACATATAGTATGCGTTAATGTTTTTTTTTTAGAAAAATCGCATCAAATACGTTATAATTTTGTTAGTTTTTTTCGTGGTTTTTTATTAGTGCACATGTGCACTAATAATAAAGCACTTTATACGTGTCGTATACATTAATATTTTAAAAAAGAAATTGCACCATAAATATTATAATTGTGTTATCCTTAACTCTGAAAATATATTTAACGTTTTAAAATTTTTTAAATTTTATGCTACACATGTGCACTATAACTAATAGTTATAGTGCATATGTAGAATTATCATTAGTTCTATGAATATTTTAGTTTTTTTAAATGTTTTTAACCTAAACAATATGTTTTCGCATGACAATTCTTATTTGTGTAGTACTAATGAAAATGGTGCACATGTGCACTAATAATACACATGTGCACTAATTTTTTTTTCTTTTCGAAATATCAATTTCTTTTCCAGAATCAAAGACAGTAAAATTTAAGATTTTTTGTGCAAGTTTCATAGAAAAATATTAACGTATGTAAAAGTTATGAAGGTTTTAGTGTTAGTTTTTAGATTTCCGCAAAAAAAATAGTTTTCGTAGGATCCTTACCCTATATATATATATATATATATATATATATATATATATATATATATGCTTCTAAAGATTAAAAGCATGACACATATAAACGTGTCACATTTGCATTTTACAAAATGGTCCATAACTTATATTTTGATTAGCAAATTTGAAATGAACATGTTATGTGTTTGTTTTAAAGTCCACAAAGATATCATTTTGTTAAAAACCACCAAAACATAAAAGAAATGAATGAATGGTTTTTTATGACACAAAAATCTATTATTTGTAAAATTTATGTAAACTTTACCATGACAAACCCTATGACAAATTTAAGCCTCGTGAGATGTTACTTAGAACTGCCAAAAACAGATTTCTAACTTACGTTTTGACCCGGGAAGTTAAACACTCAAAAACGGAATAAAACCATACCACGACTTTTCGACGAAAAATATAACACATTTTTGAGCTAGAATGAGTTATGGTCCAGAACATAAAATATACTTATTTTCATGTATAAAAATGTTTCATGAAGTTCAAAAAAAGGAAAAATATGTTTTAGAAACAAACCGGACAAAAAGTGTGACTTTCGGTAACTCGAAAACGTCAAATTTTGCAAGTTAAACTTCCACCGGCACAAATGGCAACTTAAAACCCTAAACCACATTAAAACATGCTTAAAGAAAATTCCTAAGTGTTAAAAAAAACTTAAAATGTCATAAAACGAGTCAAATCGATCAAACCCATGAAACCGGCTAACTACCGGACGAACCGACACTCAATTTTACCAAAATGTAACTTCATATATTTTTGGAAACATTTTTTCATACAAATAGACATATTTTTCAAGTGTCAAAATTCTTTTCGTAAAACGCGACAAATACCGAGTATTGACGCGCGGTATAATACGCGCGTTCTAACCTTAATAAATGAAAGACTTTATTTATTATTTTAAAGAGTTCAAAACCTTATAAAAATTATATAAATTAGATATTTATATATTCATGACGTTCTATGAAAAATAACGTATATTATTCAATATATATTTTTACAGCAAAAATCCAATTATTATTTATTTATTCAAGTAAATAATAAATTCCATCAAACTTAATATTATTTATTAACCAATAAATAATATCTTAGAATTTCCATCACCATCATTGGGTAATAGCAGTTGAGACTTAGCATTGAACATTGGGTGACGTATTCACTAACCTAAATAGCCAAACCCTAATACGTTATAACATTACTTTGTAGACGTTGCAAGGCTACATTCAAAATACATATTTGTCTGTCCATCTACATAACAAGAGAGTTTTCACGACCCCTTTTACATTTCTGCTTTCTAAACTTGGGGGAGAATTCAATGAATGCAAATTCTAAGTTCATTTTTGTCTGATATTATGATAACTGTAACACGTACCGATTGCATGTTCTTTTCTTTTCCCTATCTGTGTATTCATGTTGATTCATGTTATATGCCTAAATTCCCGCTATTAATTGAATTCAATTAGTTCATTCGAAACGATATCTTGTGAGTATATCTATTTGGGTTGACGACCCTGCCCTGACTTGGTCGCTCTAGTCATGACTCCACGGTTATAGTCAAGGGGTACATTAGTTATTCTGGTCATTCGGTGTTCTTGGGGAAGAACATCGTGAGTGGGTAAACCAATTAGTTTTGAATTCAAGGTTCATGATTGATCTTTACAACAACAGTGTCAAACAAACTAATATCATGACAGGCCAAACATTTTCAAACACATAATTTCAAACAGTTCAAGTGTCATTAAACCTGTGAGCTCACCTATAATTATGTTTACTTTTTAAATTCTTGAATTCTCAGGTGATTAAAGTCTGCAACTCCATGTTTTTCTGTTCCGATCCTGCTTGTCATATCATAGTCTGCCTGTTGTGTGTTCTTGCATTACATTTTGGGGATTTAGACGCATTATGCCTTAGGGTAGTTTATGTTTATAAATTTGATGACATTATCTTTTGAAAACTCTATCATGTAACCCCTACTACTTTTCCGCTGCCATGGTTTTAAATATTTGAATGAATGTTTGAGACTTATATTTTCATAATTGTGAATTTATGATGATAATTTGATATAAAAATATGTATCTTTTGGCGTATATCAATTACACACTAACACACCTCCATTGTTCCCGGCTAACATGGCAACTTCTTCGTCTCGCATGAATCAATAAGAATGTCCTTACTTTTGTTTCTTCAATTAAGCACCCAATCTATGTTCTCTTACCATTGAAAACTTTTGGTTCTGAGCCTTCGAGACACCAGCAGGCGGCCAAGATAATTTCGTACACCATTTTTTTTATTGAACTACAACTCATGCTATCTACATCTGAACATCTTTACTATGAACTAGGTTAATAACCCGTGTACTACACGGGTTGAATTTAGGTTCATAATATTAGCTAAATATAAAAAAAACGATTAAGAAATTTAAAAATATAAATGACATAATTCATTACAAAATATTAATTGATAATTAAATACATTAAAGATCACATATTCTTGATTAGTTTCCTTATAAGCTCAAATTATTGAGTAATTTATCAAATCTACATTATGTTTGTCAATTATTTTTAAAAATGAAAATTTAATTTAGATAAAATTGGTAATTAGTCTTAATTGGTAATTTACTAAATTGATAATTGAATGTGGTTTTCACGTGTGAAAGTGCTGATGTGGACACCTTAAAAAGAAGACATTTAGAAACCATTTTAATAAAAGTCCAAAGTTTAATTCTTGATATGAGAAGCTTAATTGTAATGTTTGGACTAGTTAATGAGTTGTGCAGTATGTCGTAAAAAAAAAAATCTACCTCTACTAATAACAATAACGATAACAACAACAACAATCATACTCAGTAAAATCCCACTAATAGCAGACTCTACCTCTACTAATAAACTACAATCATTTTTCCACCATACAGATCAAGCATTCGCCATTTAAAAATAGAAAGCTTCATTCAACATCAAGCTGCGTACCCCCATATCATTTCTTTTAATTCATCATTTTTTTCATCAATACTGTATAGAGAAGAAAGCAAAAGGCCTACTTGATTTTGCATTTTAGGTTGAAATGGTGTTTGTTGGAGTGTCGTACTAGCCGGTTCCTTTTATTTAAATGATGGTAATGTTTCTTACTAATAAAGCAATAAAATGATGTTTATATGTCCTTTTCTATGTCTTTTTTTAGGGTCTCTACATAATTATCCACATCACCATTCCACTTACCAACACCATAATGAATAATAAATTTTTTTTACTACATTAGAAAAACTAGTTTAGTAATCCGTGTATTACACGTGTTGAGTTTATAATATTAGAAAAATATAAATATATATATATATATATTGTTAAAATAATTAAATTTATTATGTCTGGCGGCGCAACTTGTTGCCCGCCTTTACTGCGTATTGACTTGAGTCGTGTATGTCTCCTTGCTTATTTAAATAAAATAATCAATTTATTGAGTAAATTTATCAAATTCACATTAAGTTTGACAATTTTTTTTTTAAATGGAAATTTAGTTTTGATAAAATTGGTAATTATACTTAATTGATAATCTAATAAATTGATGGTTGAATGTGGTTTTAACATGTGGCAATGCTTATGTGGACATCTTAGAAATGAGACATGTGACATCAATTTAGTGATTTATTAAGATTAAAGATACAATTCACTATATTTAATACATAAATTTTCCAAATATACAATTCAAATTACATTTAATACAAAATTTAATTATCTTATTTCATGTTAACAAATTAATATTTATACAAAACCAATAAAATTAATTATCCTTCATATGAACAATAATATTGGGTTTCTTAATGTCTTTACAATGTTCCTTTTGTTTTTTACATTTATATACATATTTATTATTCCGTTTGATATGCATTATGATTAATATTTTAATTATCTAAAAAAGTTGTCATTGTTAAAGTTCCTAATGTTGTGTGTTAGTTTGTTCTATTTAAAAATATTCTCTATTATTCACTATACAAATACCTTTTGAATATTGTCATGTTGCTTAATTTTATTTTGATTGGGTTTTCTTGATGTCTTTACAATGTTTCTTTTGTTTTTTAACATTTATATACGTATTTATTATTCCGTTTGATATGCATTATGATTAATATTTAGTTATCTAAGAAAGCTGTCATTATTAAAATTCCTAATGTTGTGTGTTATTTTGTTTTGTTTAAAAATATTCTCTATTATTCATTATACAAATAGTTATTCTAATAGTCAACAAATCATTCATTTGAGTTAGCAACTATAAGATAACTTTTTATATGCTTTAACAATTAAAATGATCGTGTCAGTGGTCTTGCTGTTTTATAAAACTAGATTTGAAACATGGCAACATTGTTCGGTAAAATATCGACTATCTAACCTAAACTACAACATCAAAAATAAAATATTGAATCGGTCAAACATAATTACTGTAATTACTAGATCTATTACTTGATAAATAAGATTCATATTGTCATAGTTCTTAAATTTGAACGAAGTCAACTATGGTTTAACAATCAAAATTGATAACGAATTATGTCATTCATAATTCTAAAACATCTTTAATCATTTCATTTTTGTATTGATCTCATCTTATGAACCTAATATTTAACCCGTCTATTACACGGGTTACTAACATAGTTACTTAATAACTTAATATTTTTTTTCTATCTTTACTAGATTTTAACATTCCAAGTTCCGAATAATTTCCATGTTTCTGATTTGTTTTTTAAGTAAAAAATTTCGTCTATTAATTCACTTTTTTTTTTTCATTCAAAGTTTACTATTATTTTTATAACAAATTTTTTATTTTAACTCCCTTTCATGTTTTATATTACTTGCTATTTCTCTCATAACTCACAAAACATCCTTTCATAGATTTATATTTTGACAAAATCAAACATGACATCCCTAATTATTTTATTTTCACAATCGTCGTCATGATGATAAGAGTTGATCTAAGTGTGGGTATATATACATGTTATTTTTGTGAAGCAAAACTACCTACCAAAAAGCTCCTAGCTATTTTAGCAAGTTTCCATGTTATGGCTACTTTAACATATTTCTTTCTTGCTTTAATTCCTTATGCAGCATCACTTACTTTCAATTTCACAAATATTACTTCAAGAGATTCCATGGACATAAAGTTCTTAGGTGATGCAGCCTATAGCTCTTCTGATGGAATCCAGGTGACCCATGAAAGAAGTGATCGTAATTCTAGCTGGTTAGCGGGTCGAGCGACATACTTTAGGCCTCTTCATCTTTGGGACTACAACTCTACTGAACTAGCCAGCTTCTCCACTAGTTTCACATTTGTGATTGATTCATACCCGAAGACTGATTACGCAGATGGTCTCACATTTTTTCTTGCTCAAAACAATTCTGTGATAACTACCGGCGGACCTATTGGCCTGCCATTCAATTCTAAAACCAACACCAGTATATATCCATTTGTGGCTGTGGAGTTTGATACTTTTGGCTTCAATACGCGTGATCCAGTTGACCCCGTTACTAATAATCCCATAGGTGAGCATGTAGGTATCAATATTAATTCTATGACTTCTGTTGTTTATAGGAAATGGCTTAGCAATATAACATATGGGAAAGAGTGTGAAGCTTTAATTAGTTATTATTCTGATTCGAAAAATCTTAGTGTTTCCTTCACCAGTTTTAAAGATAATTTTCCGGTATGGGAAAGTGGGCTTGATTACACCGTTGATCTGAGGGATGTTTTGCCCGAATGGGTCATTTTTGGGTTTACAGCCTCCACAGGAGTTTCCTATGAGAAAAACAACATAAGATCTTGGATGTTTAATAGTTCTGCATTGAAGGTTGATCAAAGCAGCAACCTTCCACCAACCACGAGCTCCAACGCAATGAAAAGCGAAAACAAGACGAGGCTTTTGGTGGGATTAATAGTCGGGTTGTCGCTTCTACTTACTGTTTTGGCAATATTAGCATGCTTTTTATGGAGCAGAAGGAAAAACAATGTTGGTGAAGTGGAGGGACTTGGATCTGCTTTGGAGATGAATAATGAATTTGAAATGAGGGCCAGTATACCTAGAAGATTTTCTTACGTTGAATTAGCTCAGTCAACTACTGATTTTGCAGAGACCGAGAAACTTGGAGAGGGCGGTTTTGGAGGTGTTTACAAAGGTTTTCTAAAAGATTTAAGCGTGTATGTCGCAGTCAAAAGGGTGTCTAACACTTCCAATCAAGGTATCAAAGAATATGCCTCTGAAGTAAGGATCATTAGCCGATTGAGGCATAGGAATTTGGTGCAACTCACCGGTTGGTGCCATGAGAAAAGAGAACTCCTTCTTGTTTATGAGTATTTAGAAAATGGAAGCTTAGATTTACATCTCTTTAAGGGGAAGAGTTTGTTAACATGGAATACAAGGTACAAAATTGCCCTTGGTTTGGCATCCGCTTTGTTATATTTACATGAAGAATGGGAACAATGTGTTTTGCATAGGGATATCAAATCGAGTAATGTGATGTTGGATTCAAATTTCAATCCAAAGCTTGGTGATTTTGGGTTAGCTAAGTTGGTTGACCACGAGAACGGGTCTGAAACTACTATTGTTGCTGGAACAATTGGTTACATGGCCCCTGAATATGTAACTACGGGAAAGGCTAGCAAAGAATCAGATGTCTTTAGCTTTGGAGTTGTCGCATTGGAAATAGCATGTGGAAGAAAACCAATCGATCCGCACGCTGAGGAAAGTAAAACAAAACTAGTAGAATGGGTGTGGGATCTTTATGGTAGTGGGACTCCTTTAGAAGCAGCAGATCCATGTCTAGGCCTAAATTTTTCAGAAGTAGAAATGACTTGTCTAATGATTGTTGGATTATGGTGTGCGCACCCTGACTCAAAACTACGCCCGACGATGAAACAAGCTATACAAGTATTGAATAATGAAGCTTCACTGCCTATACTTCCGTCAAACATGCCGTACGTGACTTCTTCTGCGCTACCCCATTTTTCATCATACGCCCAGACATTGACCAATGGTTCTAGCAACTATTCAGCAAAAATCGTAGCATCTCCGAGGGGTACTTCTTAGTCCAAATGTGTGTTGCTATTGATTAAGAATAACTAGAGGCATTCGATATTTAAAGTTTTCAAATGTGTCATGTTTGTTTGATTTGAATTTATGTAAGTTGTTGCATTGTGTAAATTTATTTGGTGTATAAATTGATGTTACTATTTTCAGTAGTTGAAGATCGATACCCTTCATTGCCATTTGCACAGGCTTTCTATGAATCGAACTGCAACTTGTTACGCGATAAAAAGTTTAAGCTTTCTTTGGTTTTCGAGTCGTTGCAAGTCCAAGTCTTGTAGTATTGTAGTAGGGAAGATTGGTTTGCTTTCTCCATGTAATGTTTCTTTGCTTGGCCTCCTAGTGTCTTGCTAGGGTTGCCCGTTTTTATGATAATTGTCGTTTCAAAAAAAAAAAAAATTTGTTACGCGATACCAATTTATAAAAGAGCTACAAATTATCTTGCTTGTTATGAATATTTAATAATGTGTTGGGCCGTCTATTTTTAGTATATACTTTACTTTTTAATGACTATTTTAATTAGTATATATTACAATTCACAACATATTTTTTGATTGTTTTAATAGGTTAGGATTATTTTAATAATTTAATTAGATTATTTTAATATTTTTGAGTGTTAAGCTTAATATTATAAGAGTTTAATTATATTAAATTAATAAAATAATCTTTTAATGGTTTTTATATATTAAATTAATCAAAAAAAATTAATATTTATTTAATAATATTATATTTTTTTTAAGTTTATTAATATAATAATGTATTAAAATTATTAAATAATATTTATGATTCTTTTCATATAGTTATCATAGCAGTAACCTCCATTGCAATGATTTTGTGTGTTCACATTATTCCAACGGTAATCTCCATTTAGATTATTTAATTTTATAATTTTTGTTACTTTTTATATTTTGTTTTGGTTGTGTAATATGTAAACTTTTAAATGGTAAATATGATTTTGTCATAACTTTATAAGTGATTTTGGTCGTTCAATATTTTTTTACGTTTTCCTCCACATATCCTTAAAGCAATGCGATTGTTTTGTGTGTTTGCTTTATCCCCACATTATTATAAGTGATTTTGGCCGTTCAATGTTTTCTTTTTTTCGTTTTCCTCCACGTATCCATAAAGCAATGCAATGGTTTTGTGTGTTTGTGTTATCTCCGCGTTAACCTTCATTAATCACCAATAATTTATGTTGTTGGTGGTGTAGCAATTTAACTGTTTTAGATAGTAAATATGATTTTGTCATAATTTTATAAGTGATTTTGGTCGTTCAAAATTTGTTTACGTTTTCCTCCACGTATCCTTAAAGCAATGCAATGATTTTGTGTGTTTGCTTTATCCCCACGTTATTATAAGTGATTTTGGCCGTTCAATGTTTTTTTTTTCGTTTTCCTCCACGTATCCATAAAGCAATGCAATGGTTTTGTGTGTTTGTGTTATCTCTACGTTAACCTTCATTGATCACCAATAATTTATGTTGTTGATGGTGTAGCAGTTTAACTGTATTATCTACCCGTGTTATCCGAATGGATTAAAACAACAAGAACCCAACAAACGCGACCGTGTTGAGATGAGCGAAGCCCTGATATTTTTTGAAACTCACTTTATGTAAAATAAACAACAAGCTAAGCTAATAGAACTAACGCAACAACGTTACAATTTTGGTAACATCATAACGCTATTTTTAAACACCTCCGCGCAACACGCGAAGGGTTAAAATCTAGTTATATATAATGTGAATTTTTTATTTCTAGTCATTTTCTAGTTAGTTTAGAATTTGTTCTCTAAAAGTAGTAAAATTAGTCTTAGTTGAATAAGTCATAGAATTAAATTTTGGTTAGTTGACTCACTCTTAATTATTTTTGGCCTGCGAAACAATCATAATATTATTAATCGCACCGTTTTTTATAACTATTTTAATTTTATATAATGTAAATTTTTAATTACTAGTCATTTTCTAATTAGTTTAAAATTTGTTCTCTAAGAATAGTAAAATTTGTCTTAGTTGAATAAGTCAGAGAATTCAATTTTGGTTAGTTTGACTGACTCACTCTTTATTAATCTTCGCCGGCAGACAATCATAATATTATTATTATTATTATTATTATTTAACGGCTATCATAATATTATTAATCGCATATTTTTCTCAATTTTAAATCTTAAATACATATTTATCCAACTCAAATAACTATAGATTTAGAGTAAATTACACCAGAGACCCTGTAATTCTTAAGAATAATGAAAGAGGTCTTTGTGGTATTGAAATTACAGAAGAGGTCCCTGTGATTTATCATCGTGTAACATCGATGGTCCTCCATTAGTTCCATCTGGTTAATTTAGGATGTTAAATTCACACCAACAAATAAAAGGAAGTGCCTTATAGTAATTTCCAATCCAATCATTGATTATAAGAATTGTTCCTAAATAAAATGATCTAAAAAATAAATTGAAAAGACTAATAAACATCAAGTAACAAAGTATGAAATTGTTTTACTTTTTTTCTGTCAGAAATAAACATCAGGTAAAACGATTTTCATGATAATAGGGATTTTGGGAACAATTCGTATAACTAATAAAGGGATTGGAAAGTACTAATTAAAAGGCCCTTCCTTTTAGGCTGTGTTTGGCGCACTAGCTAGCTGCTAGCTGCTAGCTGGAAAATTAGCTGCTAGCTGATAAACTAGAAGCTAGCTGATAAAAAATAACGTTTGGTAAAAACTAGCTGATAAGCTAGCTGAAAAATATAAAATGACATAAACGTACATGTCATAAATGTAAATAAAGGTGTTTATTTATAAGTTAGGAAATGGTAATACTGGAAATATTATAAAAGCTAGTTAAAACGCTACTCCAACTAGCTTTTCAAAGCGTTTTAACTAGCTAGCTTATAAGCTAGCTTTTTGACGTTACCAAACGGGGCTTTTTAAAAAAGCTAGCTTTAAAAAAAAAGCTCCGTTTGGTACGTCAAAAAGCTAGCTTATAACGCGCCAAACACAGCCTTAATTATTAGTGTGAATTTAGCATATCAAATTAACGGAGGGAACTAACAGGGGACCATCGATGTTACACGATGACAAACCACATGGTCTTCTTCCTTAATTTCAATACCACATGGACCTCTTTCGTTTTTCTTGAAAATCACAGGGACCTGTGGCGTAATTTACTCATAGATTTACTTATCTTTGAATAAGCCCCATTCTCCAGGCACCATTGAAAATTCGCCATGCACAACACGAATACGTCACATATGGCAGCCCTATTTGGGAATCTCTTGTACACCCACTCTATATGTGTCGTAGAGTCCTTCACGTGTCGTATAGGTTAAAGTTTTAACACATTAATTATTTATGAGTGACTATACGACCCATAGAGGTCCATATGTGCTGTATAGAGAGGTGCCAAGAGAAAATTCTTGAGGTGTCCCTAGCAGGACCCTTACACTATGTTCCCGAGTTCAGTTAATGAGAGAAAATAAAGGAAATGAAAATGTATTTGTGTTCTTGAGTTCATTTAAGGAGAGAAAGAAAATGAATGTAAATGATGTTGTGTTCCGGAGTTTCATTAAAGGGAGAAAAAGAAAGGAAAGGGAGGAGAAAATAGGCTAATTTCTTATGAAATCTTTTCCTTCCAATTCTTCCAATTTGGAAGGAAATGGAAGGAAAGGAAAGGAAACACTTTCTTTTCTTTTCTTTTCCTTTCCTTCCTTTCATTTCTTTGTTTTCTCCCCGTAAATAAACTCGTGACATAGTGTTAGGGTTTTGAACCCGATCATGGGATTTACCAATTTTACCATTACAGTTAGGGGTGAGCAAGAAACGAGTTTTACCCTGTAGACCAGGTAAACCCGACATACCCGACACTGTAAAGACCCTGTTTTTAGTAAACGGGTCGGGTCTTGGGTTTTGAAAATAATGTCAATCAGGTACGGGTCGAATACGGATCAGGCATGGTTTTGGCGGCTAAAACCCGTTTCGTGTCTTTGATATATGAATCTATATGTAGGTCCGTTCATTTGAATAAATAATATAGAATTAAATAGTACGTAAATAAAAAACTTGCTTTACCTGTTGTTTGTTACGCAAGTTTGAAAAAAAAATTGAGATTGGATATCCATTTAAATCTATACTATATAATAAATAAAAAGTTTTGTCATACTTTAATTAGTAAATAGGTCACTTGTCATCACTATAAAATTTTGGATAAAATTCAAATTTTAATAATTAATTATCCAAATACAAAATTTTTAGATTAGGGTTTATTTAGTTTAAATTTTTAATAAGTAATTATCCAATAAGTAATTATTCAAATACAAATTTTTATATTAAAGTTAGTACTTATCCAAATACTAAATTTTAATATTAAGGTTAATATTTTATTCAAGATAATATTTTTATTGCATATATATTATATTTTTATTAAAATAATATATTTTATTACATATACTTTAATGCTTTAATATAATGCTTATAATACTTTATTCATAATAATACTTTAACTAAATATTATGCAGGTAATATAAAATATTTATTCTATTTAATTTTATAATTTTTTATTTTAATTGAGTTTGAATTCAAATTTACAAAGTATATATTTCATTTCAATATAATAAACAAAATCTTTATTTTCCGTGACTAGATTTTTTTTTATTTTTTTTAACTGCAAAAATCCGGTTACGCAGGGGTCTCATCATGACAAATGATGTTACCCACGACACGTTACGACCGTAGTCCGTACGAGTAACCAAGACCCTCTGTGTTGCACGCCCATCGTAGAAGAAACCCACCGCCTAAATGTCCACTGTCGTAAAACCTCTAACCCACCTATAATTACTGAGAAATTTTTATATAGTTATAAAAATACATAATTTTCGTTGACTATGATTGTATTTATAGTTTTTTTAAAATTCACACGGGGATAAAAAATTAGTTATAAATATTTGAAAAGAATATATTCTTAATGATTTATACTTCAAATTAATTCTTTGTGAGTTTGAAAAATATGTTGTTTACATATTCTTAGTAATCAGTAATTTTGAAATCTATAATTTAGTTATCTATGAATCAGTGAATCAAACAAATTCTTCAACTGACGACAAGTCAATTACTATCACAATTTTTAGTTTCTAACCCTCATTCATATTTTGGTGGTTCATTATTTTAAGTTTCTTACTCGCATTCATCCCGTTTCATCATTATTCGGTTCGTTTGTTCACCCGTAAATCATAACATATTAAGTTTATCATTTTATTATCTATATTTTAGGTTAATAACTATAGTTCACAAATAGTTTGTGATTGACCGTAAGGATTCTCGTGCACCCGCCATCATACATCCCGATTAATTGACATTTGGTTCATGTGTTCGCTTTGATTTGATTAGATTAATGGTAATTTGAGTTAACCGATTTGATTGATTAGTCTAATACATATCTGAAGAACTTGACATAATTATTTCTATATCATTTGTATGTGTAATG
Organism: Deinandra increscens subsp. villosa; assembly: GCA_039602395.1. Lineage (NCBI taxonomy): Eukaryota > Viridiplantae > Streptophyta > Magnoliopsida > Asterales > Asteraceae > Deinandra > Deinandra increscens. The sequence continues at coordinate 4,751,696 of JBCNJP010000025.1, read as the reverse complement.
TGTTAACAAGATATATATCGTGATGTGTTAGTTGTTATTGGGGTGTGTATATATATATATATATATATATATATATATATATATATATATATATATATATAGGTTTCGGATCAAATGCGACACCAAGTTTTCCCTAAGTCCGGTGCGGCACATTTTGGGCCTTTAGATCAAGTGGATGGATGGATAAGATTGAAGGAGATGAGAGAGAAGGAGTGGAGAGAATCTAAAAACTGGAAGGGTAAATCTGGAAAAACATATTTATTCAAGTTCCCCCCAATTTTTAAACGACAATAACTTTTTCATACGACATTATTTTCGAAAACGAATTTCACCATAATTCTAGTCGTGATTTTATCTTTAATTTGAGACTAGGTTTGCTCGATTTGTAGAAAAAAAAAATTTCACGTTTTTTACGACGTTTTTCAGGACGTTTTTTTTTTTTTTTTTTTTTTGGATTCTCCTAGTAGCGATTTATGACCCTGCAAACTTTCAGACCTTAATTCGAAGTGTAGGCATTTTTTTTTAATTTTTTAGTTCAGTTTTGTACACTGTGCTGGTCTATGCTGGTCAGTGCTGGGTCAGTGCTGTGCTGGTCATGCTGGTCTGTGCTGGCTGTGCTGGTGGAATTGTGCTCTTGTGCTGGTCTGTGCTGGCTGTGCTGGTGGATTTGTGCTGTTGTGCTGGTCAATGCTGGTCTATGCTCGTGTACACTGTCAATGTTTTTAAAAAAAATTAAAAAAAAGATATCTACGCTTCGAATTAAAATCTGAAAATTTTTAGGGGCCTAAATCGCACCTAGTACTACTCAAAAAAAAAAAAAAAAAAAAAACTGGAAAAAAACCCGGAAAAAACGTCAAATTTTTTTTTTTCTTCAAATCGAACAAACCTAGTCTCAAATTAAAGATAAAATCACGACTAGAATTATGGTGAAATTCGTTTTTGAAAATAATGTCGTATGAAAAAGTTATGGCCGTTTAAAATTCTGGGGGGAAATGAGTAACTAACAAATATACTTATGGGGGAAGAAATCTGGAATTTTCCTTTATTACCCCCTGCCGCACCGGACTTAGGCAAAACCCCCTGCCGCACAGGAACCCCTCTATATATATATATATATATATATATATATATATATATATATATATATATATGGGTAAGGATATATTGAAAACCTACTTGAGTTGGAAAAACCATGGAAACTCTTCAAAAACTAGGCCAAAAAGTTTTTTTTTTTCAAAATTTTTTTAGTGATTCTTTGCCTTATATCGATCCCCATGGTGAAAAAAAATCAAAAAACCGCCTAGGGGTTTTTTTTTAAAATTTTTTCCAAAATCTGGAATTTTTCACGTTACATATGTGAAAAAGGCCCAGTTACATATGTAAAATTCGCTTCTTACGTATGTAAATAAAACACTAATTATTTTTTATAAAAATATTTCCTAGGCGCTTTTTTGATTTTTTTTCACCAAAAGTATTAAAATGGGATGTAGAATGTATAAAAAAATATATGAAAATAAAAACACGATTTTTTACCCCCGTTTTGGCCGAGATACTAAGTATATGCAAAAAAAATGATTTTTTGAGAATTTTTTTAAAAAAATCGAGTAGGCGTTTTTTTGATTTTTTTCAATAAAGGGGAGCTCTATAACATAGAGAACCACCATAAAAAAATTTAGAAAAAAAAATGAATTTTTTACCCCTTTTTTGAAAAGTTTTCATGGTTTTTCCAACTCAAGTGGGTTTTCATTTTATCCTTTTTCTCTCTCTCTCTCTCTCTCTCTCTCTATATATATATATATATATATATATATATATATATATATATATATATATATATATATATATATAGGGAAAAGATAAATTGGAACCCACCTTGAGTCGGAGAATCTTTGGAAACCGGTCAAAAACGAGGTTAAAAAAATGTTTTTTTTTCTTAATTTTTTTATGGTGGTTCTTTAGGTTATAAACTACTCTTAAATGAAAAAAAATCAAAAAACCGCCTAGTAGATTTTTTTTTTAAAAATATCAAAAAAAAAGTTACATTTGTAACTTTTATGCGTATATTTACAGTTACGCAAAAAGTTACATGTGTAACCTAGACATTTTTGATATTTTTTAAAAAAAAATCTACTAGGCGGTTTTTTGATTTTTTTTCATTTAAGAGTAGTTTATAACCTAAAGAACCACCATAAAAAAATTAAGGAAAAAAAACATTTTTTAAACCTCATTTTTGACCGGTTTCCAAAGATTCTCCAACTCAAAGTGGGTTCCAAAATACCCCAACCCTATATATATATATATATATATATATAGGGTTAGGTTCAAATGAGAACCAATTAGTTTTGAGAACTTTTAAGAACCATTCTGGGCCACTAATTTTCAAGGGGGACCACTCAAATTCATGGGGGGGGGGGGGGGGGATTTCCATATAGATAACTAGTGGCTCAAAATGGTTCTCAAAAGTTCCCAAAAGCATTTGGTTCTCAAATGATCCTCTCCCTATATATATATATATATATATATATATATATATATAGGGAGATGATCATTTAAGAACTAATTGGTTGAGAGAACTTTTGGGAACCATTTTAAGCCACTAGTTATATATATATATATATAAAGGAAGCTAGCTCACAGGAAAATGTTGGAAGCATTCTGAGGAGTTTTATGACAAAGGTGTGTGAAAAGGAACATGCAACTATTGTAAAAAGGTGTTGTTAGCGACATCTTCGTCGAACGACCACGTCTTCTTTAAATAAGCATGTTAATAAGTGTGGGTCCAATCCTTCAAACCAAGAGAAAGATCAACCCCTGGCTTCGAATAAAATGAAAATGATCAAGGTATGTTAAAATCTTGGAAATTTGATCCCAATGAGATTAGACATTCATTAACTAAGACGATTATCGTGGATGAACTTCCTTTTTCTTTTTCCGAACAGGATGGGTTTAGGCAGCTTATGGATGTCGTGTGTCTTAGTCTTAATATCCCCTCACGATTTAGTGTTGCTAGAGATATTCTTGGTTTATACCTTGATGAAAAAAAGAAGTTAAAACATTTTTTTGCTAAAAATCAACAAAGGGTCTCTTTCACAACAGATACATGGACTTCAAACCAGCATATCAACTATGTGTGTTTGACAACCCATTTCATTGATGATAACTGGAATTATCATAAGAGGATAATCAACTTTAGACTGATAGTTAGCCATAAGGGTGATCAGATTGCGAGGGTTCTCGAAAAGTGTATTGATGAGTGGGGGATACAAAGGGTGATAGCATTTACAATAGATAATGCCTCGTCGAATGACGTGGCTGTTAGAGAACTGATGACTAGGTTACCGAATTTGACTCGTAATGGTATATACCTACATGTTAGATGTATGGCACACATCATGAACCTAATTGTACAAGATGAGTTGAAAAGACAAGTTAAAAGAGTTGATTATATTCGCAAAGCGGTTAAATATATTAGATCATCATTGGCTAGGATTCATGACTTTAAAGCATGTGTCAATGAGTTCAAACTAAACATAAATGCATCTTTAACTCTGGATGTGTGCACTCAATGGAATAGCACCTATGACATGCTAGTGCGGGCTATTAAACTGGAGAAAGCTATTGAGTTGTATAGTCATAAGCACATTAGCTTCCGGCGCGATTTAGATGATGTTCCAATTCGTATCAATTGGATTGTAGCAACTAGAAAAGAAGCTGGTATAGTTACTTATGCTATTTAAAACGAAAACTGTAAATGCTAGTTGTTCAACACATATAGTGTTCCATGTTTTTTTTAGATTAATGATATGCGTCATAACCTAGAGAAATTGTATAAGGAAAAATCCGATCACAAATATTTTATGAATATGATATCAGCAATGCAATGCAAATATGATATATGAAGATGATGATAAAACAAATATGTTGGTCGAGTTTGCGGTAATATTAGATCTGCGTTATAAACTTCACTTAATGCAATCTGGTGGTGTCGTGGTTGAAGATGTGAAATCTGAGATGCACTCAATGTATAAGGAGTATGAGGATTTGTTTGGAACCGATTCAAGCACCCAGATAATGACAGATAACATAGTTGGACAAAGTAGTTCGAGTCAAAATTCCTGGATGGATAACTTTGAAATATTCCAGAGTGGTGGTGCTCAAAATCTTATTCAGACAACAGAACTTAAAAGATACCTCGCGGAATGTTGTGAAAGGAACAAAAGAGGTGAATTTTGATATTATACAATGGTGAAAAGTTAATGCAGGTAGATATCCATTCCTCTTACGAATGGCGAACGGTAATATTTATTTTTTGAATTTAGTCTTTTTATCTCATATAGTTTTTTGACGTTTTACTATATTTTAAGTTTTACCTTTTATTCTAGATATATTTGCTATTCCAGTACCAATCGTAGCTTCAGAGTCTGCTTTTAGCATGGGCAGACGGGTAGTGAGTACCTAAAGAAGCTTTGTCCCCTAACATCATTAAAGCATTAATTTGTACACAAGACTAGATTAGAAAGGGAAGGAAACAGATTAATGAAGATGATGATTTAGAGAAATACGATATGTTCACAAAAGGTAGTTATTTTTGTAAAATTACTTATTGGTGTTTTTATTACTAATCAAGTGATTATTTATTTTTAGATGTTTTTGGTAGGATCAACTCATTAAAGTTCGTTGAAGATTGAAGTTGAATAAAGGCGGTGGCATGAAAATTAGACATTTTAATTTTGTATGTTTGAGTTATTGTTGATCTAATTAATTTTACATTGAATTGAACTATTTGAGTTAACTTCTCTTTGATTTGAATCAACTTTGGCCAGAATTGGAATTCCTTGAGATGTCATCAACATAAGCAAGTAAACTAGTTTTGACTAGACATGTTAACTAGTAAGGCGACGTATTAAATAACATTGTAAAAAATAACAAATCAGCTTTGGCCAGAAGTAAAACTTTAAAGATGTTATCAATTTTTTTATTAAGACAAATTAACTAGTCGATTTCATTTGGTTAGTTTTAAGGTAATGGAACGAATTAGGTTGTTCAAACTTAATGTAATGTTTGATTTTAAGCATAAGGTTCATACTTTAGAGTTGTAGTGCGAATCGTAAGTTATGGTTTGAACAAACTCATTTTGGTATCCTGAACCATTTAGGTTCAACTATATACATAATAAAGTCCACTTGCAAAATAAAAAAATTCAGACACAAATAGGATACTAATCAAAAGTTATACTCCAAATCATATGTCACAGTTTGATTGATTAACCATGGTATGAATAGTTAGCTATGGAAGCCATGGTTCAAACAGAGCCGGTTCTGAGAATTTGGATGCCCAGGGCGCGAGTCGAAAATTTGCCCATGTTAAAAAGTTTAAGTAGTACAACACAAAGTTTTAAGGGTTTGGAACCTAGTCAAGCTAGGCGGCTCATCCCCACGCCGATTTTATAACTAAATAAAAAGTTTCGAAATTACAACATATAAATCATCTAAAATGATGTCTACGTGCATTTTTTATGCAAAAACCTCAATTAGTTTGTCATAATCAACATTAGCTAAAAAACTACTTTCAATACTTAAAATTGCTAACCCATTTAACCGCTCTTGAGTCATGGAAAAAAACCTCAATTAGTTTGCCAGCATCTTTGGCAGTTTTTGCAATCTCCTTAACAAGACAATCAGCTATGGGCTTCTTGTGATCTTTAAGAATAGCTGCAGCTTTGTGCAACAATTCAGCTCTCTTCCATAAAGGCGTTTTAGCCCATAATTTTTGTGCAGATTTTGCTGATTCCATCACCTTGTTCACTTCTTCTTGAGTGCATGCTGCATGACAGTAACAAAAATAAGTTCAGATCCCTAAACAAAATTGTTCAATTTCTTGATTTTAATGCGTAACCAGTTGAGAAAATCAGGATAACATGGAAACCCAATTAGGGAAATTATATAAAAAAATGTTCATTTCTTGTCTAAATGTTGAAAAGTGATCAACTTTTGCATAGAAATATCTAATTTTAATATTAAATTCATCAGTTTGTAGCAAAATTAGCGACAGAAATAAATACATACCTTGGACTTTGAATTGGGTATTTCTGGTGGTGGGGTTGTCGGGTTGATGATCGGCACTGATTTTCCAGAGGTTGAAACTTTCCATTCTCCGTCTGAGTATCGATTCACTGAAGCAGACAAGCAGTCACAGACTCTCAGTCTCTCATAGTTCGTAAATCACAATTCGCAATTGATGATCACGCAATTGATGATCAAACGACAAACTGGAAGCAGTCAAGCAATTGCCAATTGATGATTAAAAACGTCAAAACTGGAAGCAGTGAGTCAAGCAGAGATGATCGAATGGAGTGTGGAGGAGATGAATGAATCACCGTGAGTGGAGTCTCTGGAGAATAACTTCGCCGTTTGGTTTCCCAATTTCCAGCGAGACTTATGTAATTTCTTTTTTTTTTGTTCGGCAACCACAGGCCCACAACACCATCAATGGGCCAAAAATAAAACTCTGCTCACTAACACTAATGGGCTTAAAATAAAACCATGTTGCCCCCTTCCAGATTGATGCCCTGGGCTGTAGCCCATGTGGCCCAGGCCCAGGGCCGGCCCTGGGTTCAAACCATTGGTTATAGTATGAATTGAAGTAGTTAAAGTTTGAACATGAATAGACATTAAGATTCGAACCAAAACAAGGTTAGGGTACAAATCAAACAAGTAATACGATACGAATTTAAAAAAAAAAGTGTTAAACCGATTAAATAGGAAGAACTAATATAATCTTCAAATCTGTATATTAAAATACACGTCTCCATATTAATTTCTAGTAAAATTGATTTAACTAATAATTATGGATGAATGTGAGTAAAAACTGATTAGTGTACTTGAATACATTATTGCCACACGATCATAAGTTCATAATTCCATTGCCCTTTCAATTAAACCGATTTAGTAAGTTTTAGGTGTTTGTTAAAACATAATTACTTCATGTTTAAACATGACAAGCGAATCAACAACAAGTCATTAGGATTTTTTCTGGTCTGAAACATCGTAACGAGGCGTTACAGGGAAACGACCCATTATGGAGCAGATGTACAATTTGAAAAATTTTAGGACGTTACGATTCGTTACAGGGTAACGACTTGTATTGCTCCATGAACAGTTTAGCCTGAAATTAGGTTTTGAAAAATTTTAGGACGTCACGATTCGTTACAGGGTAACGTTTGATGATCCTAGGGTTTATGTGAAAGCAATTTGATGAAAACGTGATATTCTGGTTGATTTTTTAGTGCACACAACTAGATCTATTAGGATCAGATTAGGGGTTTTCAAAATCAAATCATAAAACAATTTTAACAACTAGGGTTTGAATTATGATTTTCAAATCAGATCTAGTTAGGGTTTCTATCTGGAAAAACATGTATGATTAGAAAACTGACTTCGTTTATATGATCGGATCTAGGTTTGATAGAATCATAAACATGAAATATATTATGAATCAATTAAGCAACATCGCACAGATGCCACATGTTGAACGAGTCCTCTAGCATGATTAAATAATAACTGGTAGTCCAGCAACTGCAGTCATGCTCAGAGGAAGACATCCGGATCTTGATCTAACCCTAGTAATTCTGAAGGATTCCATGAAGCAACTGATTGAGTTCCCGTTTAGGGTGTACGGTTAGGATCACTAAGGTGGGAGACCCACGAACTTAGAGAGAGAAGGTAGGTCAAGAATTCTTAATGGTGACTTCTTGGTGGTGTTTTTCTTCTCCCTAATGCCTCTATATATATGCATCCAAGGGGAAACCCTATTAAGTTAGTAAGTGCATTTACGTCCATCGAATAAATGCCAATTAGGAAAGATAAGGTTATTTAGGTCAACATAAGAATAAATGATGACTTGGGCCACAAGTTAAGACATGTCTAACATTAAGCTCAACTTTCTTGTCAAACCAGGACCACTGGTGTGACAAGCCGTAAGTTTTCCAAGTCAAATATATAATTTAACGTTTACACTACATCAAAAAGTGGCTTTAGGCACGGTTTTTTTCAAAAACACCTAGCCACGGTTTAAAAAAACGTGGCTAAAGGTAAGAAACACTGGTTTTAGCCACACATATGTTATACCCGTGGCCAAATATATAGCCTTTGGACCCTTTTAGCCACGTATTTTTTTGTTTATGTGACAACAACAATCAGGTGCAGTGGCTTTAGTCACTGTTTTACAAAAACATGTGGCACTTATTTGTCACACTTAAAAAAGAGTGGCGAAATGCACCAAACGGCCACATAATTTTTATGATTTTTTATTCATGTGACCAAAAAGGAATGTATGATCACGCTTAAATAATGTTGTGTGACGGAAGAGTAGATTTTATTACTTAGTAATTTAAAGAAAAACCTATTAAGTATATATTATGCGTGGCTAGCGTGGCTAAATGTGAACAATGACCACTTTTTTTACTTAGTTATGTGACTAAAAGCTAGTACATATGGCCACTGTTATTAGGTTGTGTGACTAAATAGTAGGTTGTGAGTTATAAAAATCTATTACCTATGGCCACATATATTAACCATGACTAAATGGTAGGTTGATGCGTTGCATCTTATACATAAAAATAAATAATGAAATCCCTTTAAATGTGTTTTTAATTAAATTTTTATTAACTTTTTTATGCTTAAATGCTTTATGTTTGAATATTAGATTATTTAGGGAGTTCGTGGTTAATATTTAAAATACACATGCTAATGCTTATTAATTAAGAATTTATAAAATTATGGTGTTTAATTGGAGTTAATCGTGAATTCTAGGTTGTTGGTGGGTTCGTGAGAATCTTGGAAGAAACCCGAGCCTTTGTTGCGGTCTTGAAGCGGAAATAGAATTTTAAAAATATATATCTATATATTTAAAGAGTTTAAATATTAAAAAAAAAAAAACAAAACTCAAATCCCAGCCGCCATTTTCCATGCCAAATTCCCCTTTAACATTCACAGGCCCAACTCCAATGTTGTTGGAGTTTTCTGGCCCACAAGAAAATGCAGCCGGCGCAGTGAGATTAAGTGCAGCCCAGCTTGAGGTAACGAGACCCTAAAATTTCGTGAGTGACGAGCGGAGCAGGGGCAATTGAAAAAGGAGATCAGCAGACATTTTAGGGGGGACCCCAGCCGCCACCTGATATCATTTTTTTTTCTCCTTTCTATTTTTTTTTTTACTTCCATCATTAAAAATCTGGAAGATCAAGGAAGAAATGAAGGTGAAGGTTGAAGCTTTTGGAGCCTAAAGTTAAAGATTGAAGTCTATTTGGGTTGCTCTTTTCGTTTCGGTTCTAAAATCTTCAACTTTATTCTTAGTTTTTGAATCATGTTGAGCTTGAAGATTATATTTTTATTGTTACTTAGCATGATGTTTGGCTAGCTTCACCTTGGATCACCTAGATGAGATGAATCTAGATAAACTTTGATCTTTTGGTTTGACTTTTGCTATGAAATTGTATTGAATGCTCTTGATGATTATTTTGAATGCTTATGATGATTCGCATGCTAATTAGTCCCTTTTATTATTGAATCATGTGGATCTATCATCTTTTTAGGTAGAACTATCAAAAAGTTTTGATTTTATCATTGTTAGTTGTTTGACCTTTATGGGTCAAACGGTTAATGCATGTTAGGAGACCTCCTTCTTGATGATTTAGTAATGATTTAGTAATGATTTGGGGTTGTTTTAGTATGTATCCTTGTGAGATAGGTTTGGCCGAATCGTTTCATAAGCTTGAAGCTAGCTTTGCATTGTTTGATAAGCTAGATTGCTTGTGAACATAAGATTCGATCCTATTTACTCATGTTTAGCGATTTCTAGGTCGTAAGCGTTTGGAATCATCATCATTGCATGTATTAGGTGCTATATATAGAGATCTCTCGCGTAGTTTCCTATTTCATGTAGGATTAGTTTACTTTGACCGAAGTAGCTAGTCGGTTAGGCAATTTTCACAGTTTTGCTATCCGTGCTTCATTTAGGATTTTCGGATTATTCGGGATGTGTCTATAGTCCTAGGTTGTCCAGTTTTTCACATTAGAGGATATCATTCATGGTATTAGTCATCCGAGGGTCTGAGCGAGTCTAGAGGAGTCTAGTCTAGGTGATGCATTTCCTTCTCCTAATTATCCAGTGTGTTATCCGGGTTTTTAGCTATTTTTGTTGGTTTTACTTATTCTGTTTAGTTTTTAGTATTTGTTCACCAAATCACTTTCTTCGGTTAAATATTAGCAACGATTCGGTATCGGGAGATTGTCATCGCGTCCACGAATTGATATCCGGTTCTTACCAATACTGTACTACATACGACGGGTACACTGCCCTGGTGTGTAGTTTGGTCACTTGGTGATTACCTTTTAAAACTTGACCACATTTTATATATCCAAATCTTACGCATCATAGGTTGTGAGTGACAAAAATCTATTTTATGGTCACGGTAAAATATTAAACGCGTGGCGAAAAGAGATGATTTGTTTCCCTCTAAAACGCACTTTTTTCGTTTACACCAATTCGTGCATCTTCAAATCTGCTACCCTATATATACATCATCATTGTTATTTTCCTTTACAACGATCCCTTTCTTGATCTCAAATTCTCTACACCAATTCGTGTACACCAATTCGCGAGCATCAAATGACCGATAATCAACGCTCCCTTAATTACTGGTATGTGAAGAATAATTGTATTTTTTTTGTTTAGAGTAACAGGAGAAGAAGATCCTTCAAGTCCGACAAATCTGTTATTAAAAACAACGATGAGAACATCCTGAGGCAACTCCATGCGCAGAAGATTCCTGATTGTTTTGCCTACTCTGTTGAGGCAACGAAATTATTTCGTGTCCTTGATACAAAATTCAATGAATTTGTATCCGAAGAAGATGAAACCGGTGAAGATGAAATTGTACAATCTTGGGAGTATTTAAGTTCTACTAACTAGATTAAAGTGAAATACATGAACACAAAAGAGAGTAAACAAATTTTTGTGGATGAAATTGTGGGATTTTATGATATGAACTTTCTAAAAAACTTGAGTGAAATTCCACTGATTAACAAAGATGGGAATGATTCCGGGAATGATATTCAACAAAAGGTGAAGGATATGGTGGCCGATTGGGTTCAAGATCCTGTAAACAGTGGTCGGATTGAAGAAGGACTTGATGATGGTGATGATGATGGTGATGATGAAGATGATGACGATGCAATTTCGAGATACATATCCGAAGATTGCAGTGATCCGGATTATTAATTAATTGATGTATATGTTTATGAACAAATTAAGAACAACTTTTTATATGTTTAATTTTGTTATGATATTAGTAGTTAGAATTAAATATATGATGGTTATATATGTTTATCATGTTTGATTATCATGTTTGATTATCTTGTGATATGGCCACTCATATTAAACATTGTTTGTGTGAAAAATTATGACAAATGATCACGGTATATTAATTTTGGGTGGCTAAAAGAAGACCAACAGTCGACGGCGCTTGTAATCATTACTATTTCATTTACTTTATCGTTCTAATCTCCATCTACCACGCCCCTCGAGTATCGATATATATTTATCTCTGTATCAGTTTTCATCATCATCTCCACCATGCGCCTTTTCTCCCAGTCTTTCTCTATGTTTTTTGTCCATCATTGCCGACAATAAATGTGGACTTGGCGTCATCCGTATGTGGTAAACGGTAAGTTATCATCTTCACCACTAAAATTCGATTGAAATTTGCGTCTCAGATTTGGTAATTTTTTATTAGTGCAGGGAAAGATTGCACTCTGTATCTACTGGGAGCAGATATTAAGTTATTGTGGAAACCATGGAGACGAGGAGTCTCTAATGGTTCATAAAAATGATTTATTGAGGGCACAATTTAAGTTATTGTATAATTTTATAATAGTTAGCAGTAAGGGCACATGATGAGGTTTACAGCACTTGTATTCTTCAGGTGCTTCTCTCCCTTTTGGCCCTACGAACCTGATTTTTCTTCAGCCGCTTCTTCTCCCTTTTGATCAGAAGCAATTGCGTGTGAGAAAGCAAAGGGGGATTAATTTGTCACATCTTTTGGCCCCACGAACCTGATTTTCTTCAGCCACTTCTTCTCCCTTTTAAGTTAGTAGTTTTTAAGTTGTAATTTTATAGATCAATGTATTAATGGAATCATACCTTTTGGATTATATATGTAATTGTGTTTGTTAAAGCAGCAATTGATTTTGTTTGTTTATTTTTGACTTTTATTGACTCTGGTTTGGTCAAAGAGAGGAAACCTGTAGGTAAAATTGAAACAAGGAAACACCTGACTCAAAATAAAGATCCATAATATTCCAGAATACATAAAGAAAAAAAAACCAAATATTGTTGAGACTGTGATTTGCAAAAATTCAAAAACATTACAATGATCAATTAATTAGTATTACGTAATATCATTCTAGTACAACCGGCTCTATGGTAAACATTGTCACATGGATCTACGGGTGGCAATACATTATCGTTGTGAGAAAAAAGTAACGTACTAAATTCCTCATTGGCATCATCTTCATTATAATCTCTGTAATTTCTGGGAGGTGTCATAAAGACAATAAGTAGTTTTTTATCCAGCTGGTCTTTGACGTAAAATGTAACACCCCGAAATATCGCAGCGGAAAGCATTCGCGGTGGTGGTGACAGAAGTTGGTACTTCGAGTTTTATCGGGCAACACGTTTAAGTTTCGATTAACTAAAAAAAAAAACTAGTTTTTGGATACTCATATTAAAACATTCCACATTTATTCCACACAAGTTTATTCTTACTAAAAATATCCAAATTTATCAAAAAGATGTCCCATGAAACGTTCTTTGCCAACAATATATGCCCCAGCCAACACAGCACGTCCATCCATCTCATTCATTTATCGAACCCTGAATGTGACACCCGAGAATTTCAAGGTTAACTTCCGTTAGACAAACCCGTTAGTTACGTTATAAGTGTTAACTTAGTAACTAATGCATAACTAGGCCGAATACGCCCACGACCTTTGGTTGATCACCGAACCCGCCCATATGTGTTATGTGTTCATCATTGATTGACTTTATGTGCAATGTGATTTAAATACATGACTTATTATTGTGAATAGCATGATTAATTGTAAATACTTGATTATGTGAAAACTTGCCCCTTTTTGGTCGCCAGCGAAACTACTGGGCGAAACTATAGTGTCGCCCGGTAGCCAGCTAAGACAATCCAATATCACGAGACCAGAGCTAGTTTCGCCTGGCTAGCGAAACTGCCAGCGAAACTGGCTCCTGATATAAATAAACTTAATAAACCCTAGTAGCCTCATTTGCCTCATTTCACAACAAACACACACACATTCTTTTCTCCTGGAGATTCTGGTCAGTCGAGGTTCACACCGAGTTGTCGAGATCTCAGCCCCAAACCATCATCTACCAAGCTAGGAGATCGAACCGTGAGTCCCAAAAACTTCCATTTTGTGTTTCATATGTGTTTTCTTAAAAAGCATGACCAAACCTTCATGATATTGCTTGATCTTTAGTAAATATGCTTTAGGATGCTAGATCTACCATAAAGTCAGAAACTTTACGTGTAAAAACAAACCATGATGATGATTTATGCAATTTTGGTCATTTTAGGGTTTAGAAGTGTTTTTAGAGATTTGATGATTAAAATGCATGTTAAACGTGTTAAAGCTGCTTGATTTATGTTGGTAAATGCCTATGGATGCTAGATAATGAATTGCATGTATGATCAGAAGCTGTTAGGTTGATTTTTAGGCAAATCCGTATGTTTTTCGCGACCAGCGAAACTGCGTGTTCTCTGGGCGAAACTAAGTAGCGAAACTATATCTCCTTCCAGCGACACTGCCCAGCGAAACTATAGTGTCGCCGGGTAACCTGACCAGACCAGCTCGAGCGAAACTATCGAGCGAAATACCTGAACGAAAGTTCAAACCAGTTTCCCTGCGAAACTAGGCTAGCGAAACTGCGTCAGCAGTTTCGGGCGAAACTAGCCTAGCGAAACTGTGTCACCGGGCATTGCCTAGCGAAAGTGCTGCCCGTGCACCTAGCGAAACTGCCTAGCGAAACTATGCTAGCGAAACTAAGACTTGACCTAAAAACCAAACTTGTGAAATTTGCTTAAGTGTTATGCCATGACTTACATGATTATGCCATGATGAAACATGTTTAATATCTGATTTATATGAACCCTTGTTTATGATCAACCATTGGTGTCGTGTGTCGGTATGTCGAGTCATAGTTGCAACGTGCTATGTCATGGGCCATAGTGACGTTAAGTAAAGATTAGACACGAAACTAATACTTAAGACCTAAACGTGTTCTAGGTCTTCGTTAAGCAAACATAAATTGGATTACTTGAAGTGTAGCAGTGCAACCAAAGGTGAGTGTCACTAACCCGCTTACCGTGAGTCCGTTTGGGCCACACCGAATAACTTAACGAAAAACAATGCTGATAAACTCTAGAGTGCTATGCACCTACCAATGAACAAAGAGAACTCGGGATGCTCGGCACCCACTTGATGAACTGAAGTGTTTTATGGGAAACACTTGTGAACTCTGAACAAACTATTTTTGAAACAAAACTGAAAACGTTTTAATATGGCTAGTGTAGGTTAAAGTCTAAACCATATGATATCACATGTTTTCTAAGGATGCCTTATAACTTAAAAGTCCTCAACTAAAATTGTGCCATTAATTGTAAAGCGAGGGGATGTTGGGTAGATCTACTGGAGTTTGACAAACTCCGCCCCGTGGCACGGGAAGTGCACGGAGGAACAATATCAGCCTATTTGACCGTGGTCCCGAGAGGACACGGGGGAGGCAAAAACCGCGATGACGTATGTCCGCACCGTACGGGATGGCTCGGCCCCCACAAAATAAGTCAGCTTTGGTACAAACTTCCTTAGAGCATGGAACAACGGATTAGCTACCCGCGATATCGGTTGAGTCCTTTAACTTTACGGAACTAGTACATACCCGATGACGTAGGTCACGGACAAACCATTTATAAACTGAGATTTAGTTACGAGCATTGCTTTTCACAAATAAATAACTTGTAAGTATACCTTGACACGAATTATGATTATGAGACCGGGCCAATGCATGACAAGCCCACTGTGAACTCACCAACCGTTAGGTTGACACTTGCGTGGTTTAAACTTTTGCAGATCGCTAAGGAGTATCCACCGGAGGTTGGCATGGCACGTGAAGACTCTTATTTCTGATTTAACTTAAATGGGGGATTTATAAAACAATGAATTTGTAAGGCACGTGGTTAGTGCCAGGATAATTATTTTTCCGCTGCGTATGTAATTTAAGACTTTGATTTATAACTTGTGTTTGAACTAACCCTGATTCGTTTAGTATTTGTAACTATGGTTGTGGATCCTGGTCTAGTCGCGCCCCTTATCGGTATAAACTCCGTTAGTGGTATTTTGGGGGTGTGACACTGAAAATATGCCCAAAACAAATAGTCAGCATTAAGCTGGTGAGTTCCATAGAGTTTTTATTTAAAACAGTCGGCGAGCCATGCTCCCGATAATTAATCCAACATCCGAATGGATATTATTTAAGGCCATGGCTATATCGACCAAAACCTTTTACTAAATCCACCAAACCCCAACGGTCGTTTCGGATGAAACGATCGTTCGGCGATCGTTTCGGATGAAACGGCCTATAAAAAGGGGGGCCCCCTGAATTTTAAGGTTTCGTCGTCGCGACACGTGGCGGCCGTTTTATATGAAACGACCTTGAAACGACCGTTTGGAGCGAAACGATCGTAGGGAATGGGTGAATTTAGCAAATGGGTGGGTGTCTATATAAGCACTCTTATTTAAACACAATTGATTATAATTATCATGCAAATTTCTATTATAATGATCTTTTAACGTAAATTAGCTAGATTCACGTTTGTGATCTAATCTATGAGCCCATAATCAAACCAAAATATCCACACGCTATTTCTATTTATATTACCCCAATCCGGAACAAGACTAGCGCGACTGCTCATGGGCGGGTTATCACACCCGATAGATCTGTCAATACGAATAGTGGCTCATTTACCCGAGCTAATGATTATGGCTTAATAAATCAGCGAGGGACAACTTTAAACAAAACTCAAGATCATCACACATCATCTATAAGATCATGCCATTTCTAATTATATCAATAAAATTTAATATTGGCATATTTTCCCCCCAAAACTAGTAAAAATATAAAAGAGGGGCTATGGAAACTCACTGTGATAAGTCGGTAGTTTGAACTCTAACCATCAACACAATGCCCTAAGTAATTCATAAAGGACATATAAGAAATTCAAGTCTTTTTAACGGGTAAGTTGATCCTCCAACTTACTTGACTTGATAATGATTCTAAATATTATTTTTAAATATTTTTAACAATCCGTTTGTGACTCAACGAGCAACCCAATTAACCGTATCCATCGATATATCTTAATATGTTTATAAATCATTTATATATATTTTTGAAAGTTTACAAAAATAGTTTACAAATTTTAAGTCAAATATGACGTTCTTTCGGCTTTTTGTGCAATAGTTTAACCCGATACATTTAATTATTCTTAGATATATATTCATATGACTTTTAGAAATAATTTTTCTCATGAAAATATATTTTTATTGCTGTTTAGAATTTATAAGTAATCAAAATTACGTTTTTAAGCCGATTTTTGACGTTTTTATGACTAGTTTCGCAATATAAATTATATTAACCTATTTTTATCAAATCTCTTTTATTTTTCTAAATCATATACATATATATATAATTATTATTTCAGAATTTTTAAGAAATTTATTTAAAATTTATTTTATGAATATTTTATTAATCATGACAAAATATCACTTTTGAAATAGATTGCCTTTTTCCTAGGTTGTAGGTGATTATCATTATTTTTATGTTTTACTCAAATATATATATATATATATATATATATATATATATATACATACACACATTCACGACACATGCATGTATGTATGCATATATACTTTTTCACCCACATAAACTTACACATATAATCACACATACATGTATGTATATGTATTCAAAAGAAGAGCACACCCATACATACATATATATACACTCACGTATACATGCATCTATATATATATATATATATATATACATTCCGATACACACACACATGCATGTATACATTTTCTTACATACACATATCCATATGTATGTGGGTGTAAGAATTCAACTTAAATGGGTTAATCTATTATTTATATCAAAATCCATAAACATTCATATATATATATATATATATACACATACGACACACATGCATACACATATACATATATATATATATATATATATA
>JBCNJP010000025.1:4606472-4733807 GCA_039602395.1 Deinandra increscens subsp. villosa | reverse complement strand
ATGGTTCGGTTTCGGTTTTTTGTTTTCCAAAAACCGAAAAAACCGAACCGAACCGAATTTATATATAATTATATAAAATATTAGTTTCAAAACTATTATAAGAGTATTCTAACTCAGAATATAAACAAAAGCCTCCTTGTCAGGATTGGTAGCATCATTTTCTTGGGACCAAGAGGTCCCGATTTCAACCCTCCTCCGCGTTAAAATTTATTTTTAGCTTACTAGTTTGCTTTCCTCTTCTTCCTTCAAAACTTCATTTTCTTTAACATTTAGTTTGTTCCTATCCCACATCGATTTTCATACATGATTTGAAGCTCATCCCTTTCTATAAAACAAAGAAGACATTCTTCCAAACATCAAACTTGTTTACATCAAACTTGCTCAGCATCTTGTAAACAAGTTTGATCTGTATGATCTTATGGATTTGAGCATGGATTGTCTAAGCTTCCAAACATCATTCTTTCAATAGATTAAAATTAAAATAGAATGTTCTTATTTCAATTTTAACACCAATAGATGACTAAGTTTGTTTCGTGTTTCATTAGTTTGTTTTGTTCGTGTCTCTGCGTTTTATTCATTTCATGTGGTACTGGGAGGCTCCCTAGGTCATGGTTTGAATCCAGAAATGAACTGATTGGTTGATCCTTTTTTTATCGAATACTATTATAATCGTTCATGACATTTCAATCACAAAGACGATGTGCTTATGTCAAGGAAATATTCAAGGTGGAGTTTTGGTTGCAAAATTTTGGGTGTAATGACAATGTTTTAATTGCACCAGTAGGAAATTCATTCACCCCTCTGTTGTCGTTGCTACGATTAATCAGTTTTAAGCTCATGTTAAGGATGGAGGTTCAAATTCATAGATGGTTGAAAGGAATGGAAACATTTGCTACCTTTTGTCAACTAGTGATAGGCGTTTGATATACAAATCCTCGGAGGAAATTGGGAGGTTATGACAAGGTGGTTTTAGCTTGCTGGCTCTCTGCTTATTATTATCCTTTTGTCCTTGTTTTGGTTTTTGTCTTGGTTATGGTTTTGAAAAAAGTATATAAGCAACAATCCCACATGGTAGCTTTAACAAAAATTTAGATGGAAATTCCATAATAAAAGCTATCCCACATTGCTTATTTGAAAAAAGTAACTTGGGTTCATGCCTTATTAAAAGGAGGCTCATGTGATTGATCATAATATGATATGCCTGAGTTGGTTTAACTTAGCTACTAGTCTTGTTTAGATTAGATTATTAGCCCATTGGCTTATAAGTCTAGCTGAACGAGTTAAAGAGTTAATAGCTTCAAACTTTTTGTTTGTTTTTTCTAGCTTTTAATTTTTTAGTTTTTGATAACTTTTAATTTTCGGTTTTAAACCGAAAACCGAACCGAACCGAGATTAAAAACCGAAAAACCGAAACCGATAAAAACCGAAACCGTTCGGTTTTAAAATGAAAAATCGAAAATTTCGGTTTCGGTTTCGGTTGGGGTCAAAAACCGAACCGAACCGAACCGTGCACACCCCTACAAAAAACAGTTCCTCTGGACCGAAGAAGCTGATAAAGCATTCCTGGAACTAAAGCAGAGCCTCACAGCTCCCACACCAGTTACCGCGCCAGCAACAGGATAGGAGGTGATCCTCTACCTCTCTGTCGGCACCGATGCCATAAGCTCGGTCCTATGCATCGAGCGAGCCGATCAACAAATTCCAGTCTACTTTGTGAGCAGAGCAATGAAAGACCCTGAAACCAGGTACACCATAATTGAAAATTTGTTATTAGCTCTAATCCATACTGCCCGGCACCTGCGCCGATACTTTCAGGCTTACAGGATTACAGTGCTCACAAATTACCCCCTTCGAGAGGTAATCCAAAGACCAGAAACATCAGGCCGATTCGCAAAATGGGCTATCGAACTCGACGAGCATGAACTGCACTTCAAACCCCGAACATCCCATTCCCTATAATGGTTGTGAGTGTAAACTTTAAAATTTAAGGTGTAGTTTTGAGTGGTTGTGAGTAGAGGAGAGATAAATATTTATGGAAAAATCTGGGGAATCCCTATATTTGAGGAAAAATCTGGTAAATCTTTAAAATTTAAGGTTCGAAGAAAGAGAAAAGGTAATGATAAAGGTATAAAAAATATTAATTAATTATGGTTGTGAGTAGAAGAGAGAGAAAAAATAATGATAAATATATAAATTATAGGGATAAGGATAGAGAATGGGCTGTGAATGCTCTAAGTCATAAGATCGAAGAAGGAAGTTATTAAACCTTAATTTACATTAGTTAAAATCTCAACCATACTTTATGAGGTTACTAAAGTTGTGTTTTTTCTTAAAAAAAAAGGATTTTACCGACATTGACATAAAAATAAAAATTGAGTTAATAATTTTCTTTGCCTGTCCTGGAAAGATAAATAAAAAAAAAAGCACCTCCCAACAATGTGCCTAAAAATTGAGTTAATAATTTTCTTAAACATTAGTAAAAAGATGACATGTTTTAAATAGCTGAACATATTTTGATTTTGCTCCCAACAATGTGCCTAAAAATTGGCAACATCAACCGCTACTTATCATGAAATATTTGAAACAAATAACATCAATTGCCTATAGGATTATCAACTGTGTACCAGAGAAGTATGGTTAAGATTTTAACTAATGTAAATTAAAGGAAAAAATAAAATATAAAGTAAAACACAATGACATCAGTTAGTTCCAAACCTAAAAGATGTTCGAGATGTATCTAATTAGCAAAAATGAAATTTTGTTCTTAAACCAAAACAAAAAATGCTATTCTTTTTAATTACCAAATGGGTTGTATTTCCAAGTTTCAAAACACAAACATGACTCATAAAAATAACATTGTGCATATACCAACCTTTAAAGCACCGGCCATTCATGATTTCCAGTTAATGTTAACAACTTAACATTAATATGATTAAAAGTAAGAAGTCGTCACGACAACCAACAGGATGCAATTCTTCAATACCGGCAGTTAGGGATAATTCACCTGTTAAAGAAAATGTGAAAGTCAAATTGAATCTCAAAGTCAGAAGAATATGAACAAGAAAGGAAAACTTTATTGAGAAATGGTAATGGGATACAATCGAACTGGTTCAATCTATTGATACAGCAAGATTAACTACCCTAATCTCCTACTAACAACTTTTAACGGTAATAAACGAAATTTTCATTCTACACCCCTTAGCTTTAACACATCAACCAGTTTCTGCTTAAACTCTCATTTAACTCCTTCCTTTAGTAATAGAGTTACCAAACCAGTCCCTGAAGAATGTTAGAATTATAACTTTGTCACTGAACTTGTTAACCAGTCATTAACACTAACATTCTCCCCCCTAATTCAACATTCTTGTCCAAGGAACAAATTTCACAATTCCAATCAACAACAAGTAAACATTAGCACTGCATATCAGTGACTCAATGAGTTTGAATATACTATTGTGTTCATCTCATTATCAATTGGATTGAAATTGTACCTATATACTTCAAACTTGATAATCATCAACTCCAAGCTTTTGCCTCATCTCTGCAAACTTGTTCCTAGGCAAAGCTTTAGTTAATATATCAGCTTTTTGCTGACCAGAACTCACAAATTCCACTTTGATCATTCCTGCCTCAATGCATTCTCTAATATAGTGAAACCTCAAATGTATATGTTTGGACCTACCATGAAACACAGGATTTTTCATCAATGCTATGGCTGACTTATTGTCTACAAACAGTACAATCTTGTTCAGTTCTTCCCCTGTTATCTCCTGTAATAATCCAATCAACCATACAGCTTGACATGCAGCACTTGTTGCTGCCATAAACTCTGCTTCACAACTAGAGAGTGCTACAGTCTTTTGTTTGTGTGAATTCCATGATACTATTGACCCTCTAAAGTAGAAAACACTTCATGCAGTACTCCTTCCATCTTCAGTATCCATTACATGGTTGCTGTCACTATATCTTGTCAAATCTCCTTTCCTTCCAGCAGCATAGTACAACCCATGATTCAGTGTTCCCTTTACATATCTGATAAGATGCTTGACCGCCTTCATGTGAGCTTCCTTTGGCTGCTGCATAAACCTGCACACAATTCCAACTGCATAACAAATATCAGGTTTAGATTGTGTAAGATACCTCAATGAGCCTACCAATATCCTGTATTGTGTTGCATCCACATCCTCACCACCCTCTTCCTTTTGCAGCCTCAATCCAGGTTCCATTGGTGTCTTTGTTTCATTTGCTTCTTCAAGTCCTGCAAGCTTCACAATCTTCTTGGCATAAGCTGTTTGCTTCAGATAGATACCATCTTCTCCTTGATCAACCTCCAAACCAAGATAGTAGTTAAGCACTCCCAAATCAGTCATTTCAAACCTCTCTTGCATCTGCTCTTTGAATTTTGTGACTTCCTCTTGATTGCTTCCTCTTATGTATACAGCCTGTTCATGTTGGCATCTTTTAAAACCCAATTTCTTAATAACTCTATCTAACTTATCATTCCAAGCTCTTGGTGCCTGTTTCAGACCATACAAGGCTTTCACTAACTTGTAAGCCATATGTTCTGACCCCTTCTTGATAAAGCCTTCAGGCTGCTCCACATATACTTCCTCCTTTAAGTCTCCATGTAGAAATGCAGCTTTCACATCCAAGTGATACACCTTCCATTTCAAACTTGCTGCATAAGCCAGTATAACTCTTATGGTTTCAATCCTTGCCACAGGTGCAAATGCCTCTTCATAGTCAACTCCATATTGTTGAACATACCCTTTAGCTACTAATCTTGCCTTGTACTTGGTTATCTTCCCTTGTGCATTCTTCTTAATTTTGAACAGCCATTTAAGTCCAATTGGTTTGCAGTTCTTTGGTACCTCAGATAGAATCCATGTGTTATTTCTCTCAATGGCTCCTATCTCCTCTTTCATAGCCTGCCTCCATTCCTTATGAAGCTTTGCTTCTTCATAACCATGAGGTTCTGAATCCTGTACCAGCAGTAACTCAATCAAATCCAATTGCTCCTGCCTTTGACTTCCTTGTCTTAACCTATTATCTAAGACATAGTCATTTAGCCTTGTAGGAACACGAACATGTCTACTAGACCTTCTCATGCCAACACCTTGACTTGTACTTGCCACATGGTCCCTGCTAGCACCAACACCACCTCCAGTTTGACTAGAACTTGCTTCTGCATCATTCTCCTCATGTTGCTCACTCTCCTCATTGGTTGCCAACTGCTCTTCATCTTCACTTTCAGAGTCATAAGGCAGTACCTCCATTTGACCCCAACTTCCCTCTTTCTCTTTATTCTTTCCTAAAGAGCCTGCCCACTCCCATTTTCTTCCTTCACTGAAGTGTACATCCCTGCTAACAACCACTCTACCTTTATTAACATCATAAAGTCTATGAGCTTTAGTACCTTCCTCACATCCTAAGTATACCATAGGATTGCTTCTATTCTCCAATTTCTTCAGACCTGGCTGAGTGTCCTTTACATACCCAACACAGCCAAATACCTTGAGATGCTCAATTCTTGGCTTTTTTCCTTTCATGGCTTGATATGGTGTCATGTCCTTCAGGGCCTTTGTAGGAACTCTATTAAGCAAGTAAACTGAATGTCTAACAGCCTCCCCCCAGAACCTATATGGCACTTCCATGGCCTTCAAAATGCTCCTAGTCATGTCCATTATAGTCCTGTTCCTTCTCTCAACAACTCCATTTTGTTGAGGGGAGTAAGGTGCTGTTAATAGCCTCACTAAGCCACTCTGTTCACAGAATGAGTTAAACTCATGTGATGTGAACTCACCTCCTCTATTAGACCTAAGACTCTTTATTCTCCTGCCATAGACACCTTCTACACTCCCCTTGAACCTAGCAAATGTCCCAAATGCTTGATCCTTAGATTTCAAAAAGTATACCCACATAAACCTTGAGAAATCATCTACAAGTAACATAAAGTACCTATTACCCCCTTCTGTACTAGGCTCTATGGGTCCACATAGATCCATTGATATCATATCAAATGTACCTTGTGATCTAAATGCAGATTCCTTAGGGAATGAGTGCCTAACTTGCTTACCTGCTAAGCATGCTTCACACATTTGTGTGGAATGACTAATTTCTGGTAATCCCTCAACCAACTTCCTCTTAGCCATGAGTTCCAAAGTCTTAAATCCTACATGTCCTAACCTGCCATGCCAGAGCCAAGCCTCATCTTCTACATTGCTTAGAAAGCATACTGCTGCCCCTGTCCTAAGCTTCACTTTGTACAGCCTATTCAAAGATCTTTTAACCTTAATAAGTAGTGTGCCATTCTGCTCATACAACCAAAGACTATCACCTCTCATAACAACCTCACATCCACTTTCAGTAATCTGTCCTAGGCTAATTATGCTACTCTTCAAATGAGGAATGTAATATACATTGGTAAGTAACCTTTGATCCTGAGTTTTCCCCTCAAGAATGATGGAACCCCTGCCTTCTATCTTGACCTTTGATCCATCGCCAAAAGTTACAAACCCACCCACATTTTTATCAATTTGAGAAAAGTAAGTGATATTACATGTCATGTGGTTAGATGCCCCATTGTCCAAATACCACACTTCTTCCTGAGAGCTCCCTGACTCATACTTGCCAGGATCAATATTGGACTCATTTAGGAAAACCATCTCTTTAGCATCTTTGTGATCTGAAATCATTAGCAACACTGGTTCTTCCTCCTCACATTGATTCAAATGAGCTTCTTGATTTCTGGCTGTGACCTTGGCACATTCACTTGCATAGTGTCCAAACTTTTCACATTTGAAACACTTGATCTTTGACTTGTCCTTCTTGGTTCTTTGACCTCCCTTCTTCTCATACTTTCCCTTTCCAGCAAAGTCTTTCTTACTTTCTGCTGCCTTGTAACCATCCTCCCTATCCTTCACACTTTTCCCTTTGTCCCATCTGCCTTTGCCTTTTGTCTCCTTTGACTTAGCCTGCCATTCTGAATACGACAATAATAATTGCTCTTCCTTGCCACTAGAAGCCTTAAGGTGCTTCATGCCAGTTCTCTCCTCAAAAGCTTTCAACCTCCCTATGGCTTCTTGAAGTAGCATACTATCAAGATCAATAAACTGCTCTATAGATGCCACTATCTGCAAGAATCTCTCAGGGACAGAATCCAACAATTTTCTAACAAGAATACTCTCTTTAATCTCTTCTCCTAAACCTGCAGATCTTGCAGCAATAGAACTAAGTTTCCCAGCAAACTCATCTACAGTTTCTGAATCTTTCATTCTCAAAGATTCATATTCTGCCTTTAGAGTTTTGCAGTCTAGCCTTCTTAACCCTATCTTCTCCTACATACCTAGTCTTAATAGAATCCCAAATTTCTTTCGCAGATTCTAAATTAGCTACCTGTAGGATGAGATCTTCAGGAAGGGCTTGAAAGATGTAGGCAATTGCGGCACTATTTTTCCTGCCATCAACTTCTGCCCCTTCAGCCGGTTGTATTACTTCCCAAAGAGCATGAACTTGAAAAATTGCCTTCATCTTAACAGCCCATATAGTGTAATTTGAGGAATTGAGGGTAGGACACTGCAAAGGGATAGTTATGTAGTTTTCTCTCTGCCGATTGTTGTTGTTACCTCCATTGTTGCCTCCATCCGCCATTATAGGACCTGCAACTCTTCGCGGAGAAGAAACTCTATGTGCTCTCGGTGATGAGCCTGGTGACCTCAAAGGAGAAACCAGTAATCGACGAATTTTGCCCCTCTTCGACTGAGGATCTCAGATCCTCCTTCTTCTTTCTCCAATTTGAGATTCGCACAACCAAGAACTCCCGAAGATCGCTGCTCCTGATGAAAATCACTCCTTCGATTTCCACCTCTCGAACGAACGAAAACTCGGAACGAGCAACGCACCTGTTGCTCTGATACCAAATCAAATTGAATCTCAAAGTCAGAAGAATATGAACAAGAAAGGAAAACTTTATTGAGAAATGGTAATGGGATACAATCGAACTAGTTCAATCTATTAATACAGCAAGATTAACTACCCAAATCTCCTACTAACAACTTTTAACGGTAATAAACGAAATTTTCATTCTACACCCCTTAGCTTTAACACATCAACCAGTTTCTGCTTAAACTCTCATTTAACTCCTTCCTTTAGTAATAGAGTTACCAAACCAGTCCCTGAAGAATGTTAGAATTATAACTTTGTCACTGAACTTGTTAACCAGTCATTAACACTAACAGAAAGGGTCATTAACCGATAAATTTTATGCCCTGAACTAATAATTAAATAAGCGCAGGTTTGAAAAAATACATCCATTGCACTAACTAAAACTATTGGCACAAATCAAGAAAGTCGGTCTAATATATATAAGGCATACCTGCGGAGAACCAAACATTCGGTTTGACAATCTGTAGAAACTGAAAAGAACATGTTTAACACTAGAATAAACATGAAAATGATTTATCTGATTTCGAAACCAGAACCTATTTATCAAACAACTAGTTCCATTACTCAAATCCAAGCTATGAACCTGTTATCAAAACCAAAAAAAATAATGTTGCTTTAAACATTGCTTTTTCTAAGTAATATCACACATAAAAGGTTGGCAATTGTATATATTCCCTTATAAAGTTTAAAGATTGCATATATACCCAACCTAAAAATGTAATTACATATATTTCCTTACAAACTTTAAAATTTGCATATATGCCAATTTTTTGTTTTTTTATTAAAAATAAATTATAAAATGATTATTGATGAGAGTATAAAATGTAACGCTTTATTAATTATAATTAATGTTTTTTATTATTTTTATCTTTCTAAAATTCCATCATTTGTGTTAGTTTTGGTGTTTGGTGTGTTATGAAGTAAATGGGCTAAAACGAGATGATTAAATTGAATGTGATATAACCACTGAACCGAATGTTGCATTTATTGGTTATTAGTAATTATTCTATGTGTTTATGTTGAGAATTGATGAGTGGATAATTACACTCAATATTTTGGATGCAGGTTATGTAAAATAGATGTCAAAGTGGGAAACCAATTAATTATTTTACCATGGTGTGAACACAAACAAAGAGCATGTGAGCTGCCAGTTGCCTACAAGTCGAAAAAACAAAAGAATAAAAATAAATGAATTGTAGTTGGGCCGCAGGGGTCGAGCTCACGTGGATGTAGGATTGGGCTGGCAATCACAAAGCAATTGGGCTACAAATTCATAATGGTGGATTGGGGGGTCACGTGGTATTTGAGCCTTTGAGGGAATCTCATGTCAAAAGAAAAAATATATATATTAAAGGAGGAAGGCATAACTGAAAAAAAAAGGAGGGTTCGACAAAAACATTCTGACGGCAATTTGGGGAGGTGCCTTAAGGCACGCAAACCTAAGCGGAGAGACTATTCTTTTGGCTATTGTTGATCGAATTCAAGGAGGCAAGCAAATCATAAGAGAAGTTATTTTGTTTTTATATTTTCATCACAGAACAAGTTTTAGTGTTTTGGTTAATTAATTATAATGAATAGTTTGGTAGTGACATTATCCGTTTTGCTCATTATGATTGTTGGCTAATTTACTTTAACTACTTTTGGTGAATGGTTGGTAAAATCGTTCTATTCCTAATCAATTGCTTAACTAGTTGTTCCGGAATACTTGCTACCGTCGAACACCCGCATGCTAAACTGTTCAATCTAACTAGTAACCTAGGGTTTTAGTGGTCCACTGTTTAATGATCTAGCACTTTCTTGCGGCAGGACTAATCAGCCCATTAGGAACTTAGGTTATTAGGTCAAGAAGGCAATTGGGGGGCATGTCTATGTGTCACAGTTAAGTAATTAGGTTTTGCCTAGATCGGTAACCAACCAGGATCCAAAAGTGGTTAGCTTTGTCTCATTTGATAATTCAATTAATTTCCTTAGTTGTTAAGTTAGTTAATTTTCATTTAATTCATCCAAACTCATCCAAAACAGCTAAGAGGCAATTTAATTCAATTCAGTAGATTAAATTAGTTTAGTTTAGTTCAGGTCAATCTAGGTTAGTGACATTAATCTAGGTTTAGGTAGTTAATTTAGTTAGGTAGTTAAATACTAAATCACTAGTGACCACTAACTCCCCTGGATTGATACCTTACTTACCCTATCTATAGGTTTAAGTCTAGGATTATTTGTAGCGGTCTCGACACCCGTTATCAAATTGGCGCCGTTGCCGGGGAGTACGTGCGCTTTTTAGTGATTTTAGTTTTTTTAGTTAATTTCTTGTTTTCTTCGTTTTTCTAAAAACTCAAAAAAAAAAAAATCAAAAATATTTTATTTTTGTTTTTGCAATTTTAATTTTGTTAGTGTAGTTTGCAAAAAAAAAAAAAAAATCTTTTTCTTTTTGTTAGTTTTTATTTTTCTTTATTATATCTTTTGTTCGTTTTTACCGTGGTTTTCGAGTTTATCTGCGCAGGTTCATTTTTTTTGCAGGCTTAGTAGTGACTCAAGGAAATAAATATCACCATGGGTTGGGAGTATGGCGATCCGTGTTTAAGTTGTGGGAGTCTCAGTCATATGACTCATCGGTGCCCAGAGTTCGACACTTGGAATAAAAAGAAGGTGGAAGAGTATGCACGTAGGAAACGAAGAGAAACTGCTCAAAGACATCCTCAAACGGGATTTGAACATTCAAATTCAGTCTACTCACATTGTAGGGCAATTCCGTTGGATTCTCGAGGATACTATCAGTCAGGATATCAGGACCAATGTAATAACTCTTACCAGGAATATGAAGACACAAACGTATTTTCTCAATATCAAAGGCCGTCTTCATCTTACAATCAGGGATATTCTCAATCCAAGAATTATAATTATTTGAATCATGATATATATTCTAATAATAATAATTATAATTCTAACTTTTCGTCTTTTGCAGGATATGATGATGGATATGGGAACAATTACTCTCAACCAGCATATGAGGCTCAACAGTATTTTGATGAGTTTGACCAAGGGTATCCCCAATACCCCCAATATCATGAGCAGCAGGATTATTATGATGGTGGGTACGAAGCAGACATGTCAAATCAAGGTTACTACCAGGGTGAATACCAGATGGATTCTTATGGTTGTGAGGATCAACAACAGGATCAGATAGAGGTTATCAGTGCTCAGTTGAGTGCAATGGTGGAGAATATGAATTCCATGATCGAGGGCCAAAAGCAGCTCGTTGAAAAGGTCCAGGGCATTGAGAGGAAGTCTGACATCCGAGACGAGAAATTGAAAGCATTAAAAAAGCAGTTGGCACAGCTGGATGAAGACATGGAAAATCAAGAATTAGAATATTGGGAAGTGTCAGGAAAAGAATTGGATGAAGACATATGTTTATCAGAACCAGAGGAAGTAGTTTGGGAAGAAACTGGTGCGGCGATTGAAGTTGAGTGTGATGTAGTGCCTTCAGAAGTCGAGGTTGTTGAGGAACTAGTAGTGGAGGTTGAGAGTGATGCGATACAGGACGATGACGAGATTGTGGATGAGGAGATTGAAGATGAGCAAGTACGTGAGATCTCAAAAGATACAATT
Source organism: Deinandra increscens subsp. villosa (assembly GCA_039602395.1). Taxonomy (NCBI): domain Eukaryota; kingdom Viridiplantae; phylum Streptophyta; class Magnoliopsida; order Asterales; family Asteraceae; genus Deinandra; species Deinandra increscens. The sequence goes on along the minus strand of JBCNJP010000025.1, from coordinate 4,722,254 downwards.
GACTCCCCTGCCTCTTTATTTATTTTGCAGGTAACTGAAGAAAAACCGGTGGAAAAGAGGAAGGTAGTCGAGGAAGATGTTGGGCAAATACCTGTCAAGAAAAAACTCCGCAATGATGATCTGGATATGCCACGTGTGCAAGTGCAAGATTGGATTCGATATATCAACTATAGAGCACACGTGGGAAACTCTAAAGGTAAGTGTTCGATCCATGATGAATTTGTTTTTAATTTTCAATTTGATTTGTTTCACATGTTGAATTTGAAAAGAAAAATAAAGAGACGTGTGAACTACCGAGCCTTCATCGGTAATGTGATTGGCAAGTGCGGATTGAAGAAAGTGAAGTGGAGTGTCAAATACCGAGTGTTCATCGGGAACTCGGTTGGGAAGTGTGGACTGAAGCCACCGTGAGCAGAGAAGGAAGGATGGTCTGGCTGAAGACCATAAACTTAGCGCTTTCTGGGAGGCAACCCAGTGGTAGGTTTTTTATTTAATTTGTTTTATTTTTTATTTTGTGTTTTTCAGGAGTTGGATCAGTTTTTGGAGATACGAATTGAGCAAAATGAAGTGTTCTAGGTATGTTTAGAGTTATATATTAATTGGAACATGTTGTGATGGAAATTTAGAGGTTTTGGCAGCGAAGAGAAAAATTTCTAAGTGTCTAAAAATTTACAAACTTTCTGTCGAAAAGAGGGCAGAGCGGTACACCCCAGTTCTTCACGTTCTGGGCGGTACGCCCTAGAATGGCTGTTAGGAATCTTTGTTTTTTTCTTATCTCCGATCACCGGTACGTTTCCTATTTCTATTTATTTTATTTGTTTATTTTTTGTATTCTTCTTTATTTTTGTTGTTTCTTTGTTCACATTGAGGGCAATGTGTATCTCAAGTGTGGGGAGAGGAATAACATGTTTTGTGTTTTTATTTTTGTGTCTTAAAAAAAAAATGAAAAATTCAAAAATGTCTTTGGATTAATTGCAAAATCATGGAAAATGATAGAAAAATTGGGAATCGATTTTCAAAAATAAAAATAATGAAAGAAAAGGAAAAGTGGTAAGAAAGGGAAAGAATGGAAAATATAGCTAGTTTGTGATGTGTCGGTAGGCCCAGCTGATTTAGTAAAGCTTAATTATCCCATTGTGTTTATTGTTGTATAAATATGTAATTAATTAGTCTGCTAGTGGGTTCCCATTTTAGGAGTTAGAGTGAGATTGAAACTGATGATTAGGAGGAAAAAGACCTTTTTGAATTAGAAACTTATATATCCTCAGAATAACCTGGCACGTTATGATCTTTTTGCGAAAGCAAATCCGAGAAATAACGGCGCCCCATCTTTCTATCTTTTGAGCATATTAGGTAATAAATTGGTTAATAAATTAGAGTGAAGGGACAAAATACTCACGTACGAACTAAGGATAGTATCCCGTGGTAAGTGCCTCTGATGATGTCCTGGATCTCGCGGGCAAAACACTCACGTATGATTTCGGGGGTAAGACCTTGTGAAAAAATGCCTCTGATGATGTCCGTTGGTAAGTATAGTTAAAATTAACCAACTAAAAAAAATGAAAAAAAAAGAGAGAGAAAAAAAGAAAAGAAAAAAAATAGAAGCAATAGTAGTCAAATAAATGCTCAAGCAATTTCATTATCCATTCAAAACCATCATTCTTGGGATATATGAGTATCTAGTTTAACTAGGGTGGGGAAAATATAAATAATTCATCTTTATTACCCTTTGCTTTGACCGAATTTGAGTCGGGATTAGATTGAGCTAGAATTTTCTGAACGTGGGGCACATTGGCAGGTTAATACAAATATTCGGTAATTTATATAAACACCTTGGGGGCTCAAAGATCAGTGGTTGGGTTTAGTCGGACAGAAATATCGGCAGTTGCAATTAGTATATATGAATACATTTTGGAAGGTGGAATGAGAATGGTTGATAAATTAGAAAATTAAATGATTTTGAGATTGATTTCCCAATTATGATTCCATAGCAGTTTTTCCGAGACGGAAAAAGATAAGTGTGGGGATGTGATGAGAGTATAAAATGTAACGCTTTATTAATTATAATTAATGGTTTTTATTATTTTTATCTTTCTAAAATTCCATCATTTGTGTTAGTTTTGGTGTTTGGTGTGTTATGAAGTAAATGGGCTAAAACGAGATGATTAAATTGAATGTGATATAACCACTGAACCGAATGTTGCATTTATTGGTTATTAGTAATTATTCTATGTGTTTATGTTGAGAATTGATGAGTGGATAATTACACTCAATATTTTGGATGCAGGTTATGTAAAATAGATGTCAAAGTGGGAATGAAATTACCTCTACATTTATGTGGGCCATCAAATGACTTTATTATCATTAATTATTTTGTGGGTTGTGATGTCGTGAACAAGAGAAAGCCAAAAGCAAATGACAATTGAAAGGAAGAAAACTTTGACATGTGAAACTCACATGACCACCAATTAATTAGTTTACCATGGTGTGAACACAAACAAAGAGCATGTGAGCTGCCAGTTGCCTACAAGTCGAAAAAACAAAAGAATAAAAATAAATGAATTGTAGTTGGGCCGCAGGGGTCGAGCTCACGTGGATGTAGGATTGGGCTGGCAATCACAAAGCAATTGGGCTACAAATTCATAATGGTGGATTGGGGGGTCACGTGGTATTTGAGCCTTTGAGGGAATCTCATGTCAAAAGAAAAAATATATATATTAAAGGAGGAAGGCATAACTGAAAAAAAAAAGGAGGGTTCGACAAAAACATTCTAACGGCAATTTGGGGAGGTGCCTTAAGGCACGCAAACCTAAGCGGAGAGACTATTCTTTTGGCTATTGTTGATCGAATTCAAGGAGGCAAGCAAATCATAAGAGAAGTTATTTTGTTTTTATATTTTCATCACAGAACAAGTTTTAGTGTTTTGGTTAATTAATTATAATGAATAGTTTGGTAGTGACATTATCCGTTTTGCTCATTATGATTGTTGGCTAATTTACTTTAACTGCTTTTGGTGAATGGTTGGTAAAATCGTTCTATTCCTAATCAATTGCTTAACTAGTTGTTCCGGAATACTTGCTACCGTCGAACACCCGCATGCTAAACTGTTCAATCTAACTAGTAACCTAGGGTTTTAGTGGTCCACTGTTTAATGATCTAGCACTTTCTTGCGGCAGGACTAATCAGCCCATTAGGAACTTAGGTTATTAGGTCAAGGAGGCAATTGGGGGGCATGTCTATGTGTCACAGTTAAGTAATTAGGTTTTGCCTAGATCGGTAACCAACCAGGATCCAAAGTGGTTAGCTTTGTCTCATTTGATAATTCAATTAATTTCCTTAGTTGTTAAGTTAGTTAATTTTTATTTAATTCATCCAAACTCATCCAAAACAGCTAAGAGGCAATTTAATTCAATTCAGTAGATTAAATTAGTTTAGTTTAGTTCAGGTCAATCTAGGTTAGTGATAGTAATCTAGGTTTAGGTAGTTAATTTAGTTAGGTAGTTAAATACTAAATCACTAGTGACCACTAACTCCCCTGGATTGATACCTTACTTACCCTATCTATAGGTTTAAGTCTAGGATTATTTGTAGCGGTCTCGACACCCGTTATCAATTATTTTACCCTTAATGACTCAAATCTCTTAAATTGCATATATACCCTTATTCCAAAGCATATGAATTGAAAATATACTCATTTATTTCTTTTTTTGCTCTTCTACTAGCTTATTTTTTCTTCATATTGTTGTTCTTTTTTTCCTCTCCAACTTTTCATGCTTATTTTTTTTATCACATCATTAACAAGGGGAGGATCAATTGAGAACCAAATGGTTTTGAGAACCATTCTCAGCCACGAATTATATATAAGGAAATCCCCCCCCCCCCATGAATTTGAATGCTTCCCCCCTGAAAATTAGTGGCTCAGAATGGTTCTTAAAAATTCTCAAAAGAAAAAGTTCTCATTTGAACCTAACCCTCATTAACAAACATCAAATAAAATAACTTTAAAGTTAACTCATTACGATACCAAAATACAAACACAAAAGTTTCAAAAAAATATAAAAATAAGAGTCATCATCTCTAAAATGTAAAAAAAATACAAGTACCAGAGTTTTACTCGACTTTAGCTAGTTACTTTCATGAGCTTTTGTACTTTTCCCCCGTATCTTTTTACTTGTAGACGGTTCATCTTGAGATGCCGGATTTTTGTATGTTTTTTCATGTGTCCATACTCACCACACCTTCGACACTTATGTCTTTTTTTTTTGCTCATCATTTGCTTTAATTCTATTCTTTTTTGGTCTTCCGGGTGGCCGCCTGATTGTAGGTGGATATATCTTCTTAGTATTTATGTGCACCCATTGATCTTTGGTAGGCATGGGAGCAACTAAATGTTGCATTCTTGTCGATAAAAAAAATTGATAAAACAAGGTCCCTATTTGACGGATAATGATTTGTAACCTCTTCAATTAAATCAACAAAGTCGTACGCGTATGTGTCAATGTATATACATTTTTAATAGCCAAAAGAATATCGTCTCTTAGAGGAGTCTTTAGCCAAGCGAAAGTAACCTCCGTATTTCAATTTCATCTTGTACTTAGGCATGTCCTCCCATGTTGATACATCAATAACATTTAAATTAACATTTTCCATCTTGAATCAAAGCAACAATTTATGAATTGTACATTTAAATATGATGCAGACTAAAACAAAAAAAAACTATTATGATGCAGACTAAAAAATAAAAAAACTTTAATCCTGGTAACTTTGAGTTCATTGAAAAGAAATAGTAGAATAATGAGTTTATGAATTAAATATGATGCACATTAAGAAACAAAAAAACTATTATTAAATATGTACCAACGAACTACATATTTGCTTTCGGAAAGAAAAGGGGAACTTCATATTCGCGTTCGAAAATAAAAGTACGAACTTCTGTTTTTTGCTTTCGGAAAGAAAGAGTAAAATAATATAAACATCAAAGAACTTCATATTTGCTATGAAAAATACGTACCAGTGGCGAGATTTGGTAGTGACAGAGAAGAGGAGCGACGTTTCGTGAATTAGTGTACAGCCAGAAAGAGAGATCGATATGTGGGGGTTTTTTTCATTAAACCCTAATAAGATATTGAAGGATAAAATGGTCATTTCTCCTTAAAAGGGGATATTTGCAATTCTTTGTTTGGAATGGGTAAATATGCAATTACAACTCAAAATAGAGAGAAATATGCAATTCCCCCCTTTTCAACTGTTACAAATGAATTTTAAAAATTGTTAACATTTTAATAATTTAGTTAATCATCATCCATATATCCAAAGAAGAGAAGAAACACGAAGAATACGATGATTAAACGTTGAAAACTTGATCTTTACACACAAGAAGACTTGTCGGGTACAAATACAAGGAATCGTAAACACTCTTCTCTCTCTAAAATCGTAAACTCAAGCTCCCCTAGAAATGGTGAACTCTTGGGGTATATATAGTCCCCTATTGGGCCCCTTCTGAATCATAAACCCAATAGTAAACCCAAGCCCAACCATAAACTAGCCTACTAATCTAATTAAACCCTCTAAGCCCAGCCCAACTTATTTAATATTACAAGCCTCATAATCTAGCCTCTACAATCTTCCCCTAGGCTTGTGATATTAAATGTTTTCGATCTGTGAAAATCTTCTTCTTGACTGGCTGGCAAAGACGTTGATGAAGATTCTTTCCGCAGAAATCTTCATTGGGTTTCATGATGGGCACTTGGGACTTCATCTAGATCAGCATCAGCTAGAACTTCTTGAAATGAACAAGTTAATGAGATGGAGGATTCTCATTGACTTGCTTCTTTTGAAAGAAATGGTTCTTGCTGAATCTTCGGTAACTGTCTTGAATCTCCAAAAATTAGAGGGTAAATTTTGAAAACCTCCTAACTTGTGAGCATTTTCTTTGAAAAAACTTTTGAAGCTTTTGAAAACTTGTAAAGACACCAACAACTTCCCCTGAACAGTTGCTTATTCAGATGGAAGTCTTGTCCGGCTGGTTCTTTAACTTGAGCAGTAGCAACATCTTTCTATCATCAACCTGTCTGACACACATTTAAAAAAATATACTCCACCAGACATTTGATAACTGGTCTTTGGGTTAGAAGGTAATTATCATCTGTTCAGTTGATTCAAATTAACATAATTTTAACCAAAAACCCTAATATAGATTACGGGTTTTCTATAAAACTTCCCCTGAACCCAAGACCTCTAAAGACTTCCCCTTAGCTGATAACTTCCCTTCAGCCAAGGACTTCCCCTGAGATAATACATATTATCCTCGAGTTCCCTTCGGATACTATGTATTATGGAAGTCTTTTCGGATAATACTTATTATCCTCCCTCCTTCCCCTAAAATTTTGTCAAGATTTGACGGAGGAAGTCTTTTCCATTAGATAATAAGTATCATCCTCGAGTTCCCTTCGGATAATACTTATTATCCCATACTCCTTCCCCTAAAAATTTGGCAAGATCTGTCGGGGGCATATTGTCATGCATTAAAACCCATGAAAAATACATTTTGACTTCTCAAATCGACCTGGCCAAGACGAAAACACACCAAAAAGAAATTAACGACTCACACACGAAAGATATAAACTAAACAAATACTTACCAAACCAAACAAAGTTTACAAGGGATCAAAGGGTATGAATCTGACTGAGGAACCCTTTTCAGCTTCAGTTACTCAACTAGTCCTAGTGATTGCCGGTATGTTTAAACTCAAACCCGTTTAATCCCAACCGAATGCGTCATGCTTAATATAGTACAATATTACCGTCATGTTTAATTGTCCCCACACCCAAGCGTACACAGCAAAACCTACCCAACCTCAGAGTTTATTGAGGATTCACAAACCCCCAGCTTGAGGAACCATGCAACACCGTTATGACTACCACTTATTTCATTAACCATCAGTTGGTGATCAGGTCGGCCGCTAAGCACGCAAAGAAGACCAACTGAGTGATTATTTTTCATTTTCTTTTCTTTTTCATTTTTTTCATTTCTTTTTCATTTCTTTTTCATTTCTTTTTCATTTCCTTTTCTTTTCTTTTTCTTTTCTTTTTATTATGTGGTGTAGTCATGACAGCAGAGACATGGCGTGTGAGAGAGTGAATACTAGGTAATTACCACTGTCAACCCATTTTTGCCGGGACTCAGTCTCTTAAACCATGCAACCTGGGATGGGAAACTAAACATATATATCTTTTAAGTCCACTGCACTTACATTGGAGGTCATAAGTTTAGGTCGAGCCTACCGAGCATATCACCGTGGAGCTTGCCTTTCACTTCCGTCTTACGCGTGTCAGTCATCTCCAATCCGGACATTCATTTTACTTCCCCTAAACTTCTCAAAAACAAGACACAAACAATTAAAAATTGAAAAGCACACAATTTTTGAGGGGTCAACTTTTTCTTCATCTTTACATTTCTTCCCCTTGCTTTTTGATTTTTAATGTCACAATCTTGTGAACATCATTTTTTTTTAAATAAAACACACAAACACACTTAAAAGAACAAAACACAAAATTTTGCAGACATCTGGCCAAGCTAACTTTCAAAGTATTGATTTGAAAATTTTGAGAAAATTGGGTTTCATGACATGCACACTTCATTGCATTTGAAGTCAAACACATAATCAATCAACAGCTTAATTGAAACTTCAATGAAATAGGTTTGACTCAAAAGACCCTTTGTTGCCTCATCATTCAAACAACCAAGTTAAGAACAGTACCTTTCATGCTGATTTTGACCTTTTACCTCTCAATGAGACATACCATCCATTTATAGATTACTTGACATGACATGAAGATACGTCTCCTAAAATGTGCCTGGAACAATCACTTATCAACAAACAAATTAGTAATTAAAAACGTTAGTGATAATCCTCCATGATCGTTCCTGCACAGAGTGAGAGATTAGTTAGCCATTAGTACCCAGGCCATTGTTTTTCTGGGTACACCTGAGGAATCAATAAAGGATACTTCTTGTAAGAACATCCCCTTTGAAAAATCAGGAAGTTGGGATGGAGCTGCCTTGATTTTTGGTTTCCAAATTCCAGGTGATTTAACATTTGTTTTAGTCACCTTTGGAGTTGTGAGCTTAGGTATTTCAACCTTCTTCGTTTTAGATTCACTTTTCAAAACAGTTTTCGTTTTAGTCACCTTTTGAGTTGTGACTTTAGGTATTTCAACCTTCTGCATTTTAGAATCATTTTTGAAAACAGTTCTAGCTACCTTGGGTTTTTCAAGCTTTGGTTGTTTTGAAACTGGTTTCTTCACCTGTTTTTGAAATTTTTTGTAACTTGGAAAGCTGTTGTTTTGATTTATAGATTTTCTTTCAGCTTTGGCAGCGCCCCAATGTTGATCAGAGGGTTTAACCTTAGGAGTAACAGTCTTCATTGCCTTAGGTTTCTGCACCATCATCGGCTTAGACTTCACAGACTCCTGAGATGAAACCCTTTGACTTTTCGGAAAATAGGGTTCATAGGGGCGAGAAAGACGGTTTCTAGCAATATGACCAGCAATGCCACAATTAAAGCAAGTATGCTTCTTTAGATAGAAGTCAGACGTGTACCCATTTGTATTCGGTGGCTGATATGGAGATGGTTTGCCTTGTGTATGCTTCTTTTGTTTGACTGCAGCTTCAGATTTGACTTTCTGCTGGTTTGTCGAAGCCTGTGTCGAACTTGTCTTTACTGTCTTTGTGCTTCCTTGATTCTTTGACGTTGAAGAACCATTCTTGCAATTACAACAGCAACTGCATGATCCAACTGAAGAAATGGGAGACACAGCTACTCCCTTGAGTTTTTCATTCTTCACTCCAGCCGTTGGTTTCATACTCGGATGCTTGATGGTGATCTTTGGCCTCTCAACTTTAGGTTCACTTATCACTCCATCGGTTATACCCTTGAACTTAGAGGAGAAGGATGGTAATTCATATCCTACATCTGGTTCTTGGTCAAACATTGATCCAGATGTCATAAAGATCTTCCCCTCAGGCCGTGTCGTCAAGATCACCTTTTCCCTTTTGACTTCGTCAATTACTTTGAAGCATGGGGTTTCAATTTTAGGGTATGGTTTCAACTCTATCCCAGCATCATCAGACTTAGAGTTATGACACCTGTCATATTTCTGACACTTAGCATCATTGTCTGATATATCCTTTACTCTCCCTTCACCATAAGTCATGTTTGCTTCATTATCAATTTCTGCTTGAGTCAATGGTGTAGTTCCAACCAAGACACTGTCAATAGGATGAGCAGCTTCTTTATAATCATACTCGGTTCGTTCAACTTGATCCTCACTAAGAAGTATTCCTATAATGTTTATGGGAACTGGTGGAGGAATAATGCTGTTCATTGCCAAAGATTTATCAGTTTTCTCTGACCCAAACCCAGATGTGTCTTTCCCAACTTGACAAGTCACAACAGCATGTGACAATTCCTTTCCAGCATCGAGCATTCTTTTGCTTCTCATTTGATTCATATCTAGTTTCACTTACAACTCATTGTTCTTATGTGTGAGCTCATCTACCTGCTTCCTAAGCTCAGCTATTTCTAACTTTTCATTGTCATACAGTAGAGTTTTCTCAGTAGCGAGTTTTTGATATTTCACAATGTCTAGTTTCTGAGCTTTTACCTTCTCCTCATTCTTTTGCCATCGACCCTTAAAGGAACTCCTCTCGCATTTTATCTCAAACAATTCTAACTGATAATTTTTACAAATTTGTCTAAGTCCAGGAATTATACGAGCACAAGTAGGATTGGGGCATATCTCAGTATTGTCAACTTCAGCTGCGAAATCATCCTTGTTCTCAACCAAATTATTTTCTTCAACCACTGAACTCATTTTCTTAATTAGATATGCAGCTTCTGAAAATTTAGAAAAATCGGCAAAAACGACAAAATCGGTAAAAGTACTATTCAAAGAATAGTGTCAAAAACTTAAAACGCGAAAACGGAGGCCTTCGGAGTGGAATTTGGGGGTCCAAACGAGCTCCCCTGGACGTTAGTCAGGGGTAATTCTGGGGCTCGGTGTCACGAACGTCGTGTTCAAATTTGAGCCTCTAACTCCAAACGAGTCAAAAGTTACGTCTGTTTCCGTGAAAGTGTGAAAAAATGACTTTTTGCCGCAAACTAGATTCTGATCGTAAACAGTGTTTCCGATCGTAAACACCTTAATCGTAAACACTCGCGGATCGTAGACTCCTGATTCCGATAAAAACCAGTCGTAAACTCGATTCCGATAAATTCCAGTCGTAAACACGTTTCCGGCAGGTTAAAATCGTAAACGCCCAAAGCTCGAGTCTTGAAGTCGTAAACTCAAATCTTGCGATCGTAAACGTCAATATCAGCCCAGAATTGGTCGTAAACTCGAAGAACACCAAGAACACCGAGTCGTAAACACCAAAAACGCCCAGAAACTGATCGTAAACTCAAGAAGCAGCAGCAGATCTGATGGTGAACTCGAAGAACAGCTCCAAAACCTTCAAAAATTCGATCTTTTTCCAGAAATGCTTATATCCAATATCGTGAGAACCTCGAAACACTCGTTTCTTAGCTCTGATACCAATTGTAGGTCCGGAAAATCTGATCAAAACACGATATTGATATCACAAACGAGTGCGGAATCCTCGTTTATGATTGATTCAAGAATAGAGAAGAGAAGAAACACGAAGAATACGATGATTAAACGTTGAAAACTTGATCTTTGCACACAAGAAGACTTGTCGGGTACAAATACAAGGAATCGTAAACACTCTTCTCTCTCTAAAATCGTAAACTCAAGCTCCCCTAGAAATGGTGAACTCTTGGGGTATATATAGTCCCCTATTGGGTTTACTATTGGGCCCCTTCTGGATCATAAACCCAATAGTAAACCCAAGCCCAACCATAAACTAGCCTACTAATCTAATTAAACCCTCTAAGCCCAGCCCAACTTATTTAATAGTACAAGCCTCATAATCTAGCCTCTACAATCATCATCCATATATCCAAAGAAACTGAGGTCACACAACTCATTAGAGTTAAGAAAATTTAAATTGACGGATGCCTTGTATTAACCTATTTTAATCTTAAGACACATTAGAACCGACTTGAAAATTGGATTTTAGATTACAAAGATATATACCAGTAAAATAATCCTTGTAAAACAATATCAAGCCATTTGACCCACATAGAAAAACACAAAGAACACTGAATATGAGACATAAAAAGATGATAAATCTTTAACCCTTACAACCGAGTCTGCACCCGAACAAACAGATATTCACATACTAATTATTTCTCATCTCTATGACATTTATAGATATGTTGCCCCGCCTCTATGAAAAACAAAATCTTTTTATTAGCCTCAAATGATGACCTAATTCAATAACCAAAAATACATTAAAAGAACATTTGAGCAAATAGTTACAGACTTGATCCTTTTTGTATAAACCCTAATTCAGCAAACCAACAATTTTGGAAATCTAAATCATACCCGAAATCGAAACCAATCAAGAACAGAGTGTGGTGGTGATAAAACTTTGCCGCGACAGGAACGGTTGGCAAATTGGAAATTGGGTAAGGTTAGTGGAGACTTCGTGTGTAAGAATCTGAGGAGGAGGGCATCGGAGAGTTGATGACGATGGAGAGGGAAGAGGTGGTTGCTGCAACAGAGAGAATAGAAGGAACTAAGGTTACAGAAATCGAATTTGGATTCGATGAAAGAACACTGGAGTAACAAAACGAATTCCCATTACCATTTAGAATGGAGTAACGGCGGTGGCGCTCGAGGAAAGGTTTAGAAGTCTTGGATTGATCCTGACGGATTTTCTGATGTGCGGTGGATAGAGAAGAAGAAGTTTTTTTTTTGAAACGGCGATATATTAATAGAGGGCACCGGCTAAGCAAGACGCTACGATCGGGCCCGAAACAAACTTACATCAATTAGAAAGAAAAACTACAGTATTTTTTTCACTCCAAATCCTTATCGTGAAGCTTTTACCATTGAAAACGACTTCATTCCTAGTTCTCCAAAGGACCCAAGCAGCGGCCTTCTAAACGACGTCTACCATTTGATCTTTGATATTCCCATCCGCATTTTTAAGCCACATAAGATCATTGACATCGAAGATCACGAAATTATTTAATTTGCACCATTGACCAATGAGGCACCAAATCATGGATGCCCAATAGCAACTGGAGAAGAGATGAGTCTCGTCCTCCTCACCCTCTTTGCACAATGGACAAGTCGTAGAAAGATAAGCCATTCCCCTTTTAGCAAGACCTATTTTCGTAGCCAACCTCTTTACCATCAACCTTCGGAAAAAAATGTTTATTTTTGCCGGGACAAGCTTATTCCAGTATGACGTTAAAGCCACCGCATCACTACGATCCGCATTTAGAAGCAAACGAATGCTTTTAACCGAAAAAAAACCCGAAGGGATCCCCTTCCCACCGCCAACCACCATCAGTACTCACCATCAGATCAAGCAACGAAATTCCTCTTTTCAAAAGGAGAATATTCACCTTAGCGATGTTGGCCCATGCTCCTGAAGTGTTTTTTTTATGACAGGAACGAGAATAGAGGACTGACAATCCCCATCTATACCATCAATGACTTGACGCCATAACCCGTTAGGTTCCAATTGATATCTCCAAAACCATTTGGATATCAATCCAAGGTTTATTTCTTCAAGCGGAACAATCCCCAACCCGCCTTTGTCAATAGATTTATAAAGAGTCTCTTTACAAATCCAATGAATTTTTCTATTATTATTGTCGCCACCCCAAAAGAACTTAAAACGAATGTTTTCCAATCTTTGAATAACCTTTTTTGGCGCCACAAAAAGGGAGAAGTAGTACATAGGGATGCAATCAAGCATCGACTTGATTAGAGCAAGACGCTATCGAGAGAACTCGGGACTTCCACGATGAGAGCTTGGATTCAATCACCTAAAAAATCGGGTTCCAAGACGCCACCCTATTAAGATTACTCCCAACCGGCACCCCTAAATGCTTCAAGGGGAGGACGCCATCTTTGCATTTAAGAAAATCGGCCTTGACTTTAACATCTTCCGAATCGACATTAATACCATAAATCGAACATTTATTTAAGTTTACCTTAAGACCCGACGCCAAAAAGAAAGCCCAGAGAAGTCTACTCAAGTTCGAAATGTTGACAGAGGACCATTCGCCAATAACTAATGTGACAACCGTCAGTTTCACCGTTAGCTATTTCCGTTAGTCTCGTTTACAACCCAGATACTTTCGCGTCATGTTATTGTCACGTGCATTCACATGACCGAGTCCGTCTCCGATCACTTTTTGATTTGTTGCATTATGTGAAATATGTGAAATAATAATCACAAATTATATAAATTTTATTAATTTATTATGTGTCACGAGGTGTTATTTGAACACTCACAGAATATCATATATTTAATTTCAAATTAGTTTTAGAGATTTTATTTCATGATTCTATGGGTACTTGGAAGAAGCGTTTCAGGAAAAATCATGTTTTTACACTTAAACTGAGTTTTGCGTGCCACTATGTGTTATCTAGATGTTTATACAAAAATACGTATTTAATTGCTAATGGATTTTAGTAAGTTACTTCATGACTTTATTAGTGACTTCAAAAATTTGCATTTTTACGCTAAACCGGACTTTTGTGCGTAATTTGGATTTATTGTGTGTAAATGATATTTACACTTGTACCGACCAAACATTTCATGCCAAACGAGTTTAAAAACAATTAGAAACAATTTTAGAATTTTTACTTCACAAGTTTTTAGTTAAAACCCATCTAATTGAGTTTTATGCCTAATGTGTTTAAAAGAGAACTTTGAGGGACCAAATATGTAATTATACCTTAAAGAAATCTGCCCCAAAAACCCCCACCCTCCTTCACTTCACGCATCTCCTTCTTCCCTCTTCTTCTTCACGGCTCAAACACACACACACACACATCCACACTCACGATTTTGGAGAAATCAAGCATCTACGAGGTGAAATTCAAGGTTTTGAAGCTTCCAAAGGCTCCAAGAACACCATGGAAGCTCCTTCTTCTTCTCCTCTCCTCCTACCCGCGACCTCTTCTCTCAACTTGTAAGCCCTAGATTCTCAAACTCGAAATTGTAGGTTGCATGTGTGTTCTTAAGTGTTTATGTGCTAAATGGTGTGTTATGATGCTCTGGAAACATGTTTTAGGTTAAGTCATGATAATCTATGTTTTGGGGATGTTAATGGGTCGATATGAGGGCTGTAAATGAGATATATTTCCTACCATAAAATGTTCTTGCAGTTCATTTTGGGTGTGGATAAATGGGGATGCATGTGTGTTCTTAAGTGTTTATGTGCTAAATGGTGTGTTATGATGCTCTGGAAACATGTTTTAGGTTAAGTCATGATAATCTATGTTTTGGGGATGTTAATGGGTCGATATGAGGGCTGTAAATGAGATATATTTCCTACCATAAAATGTTCTTGCAGTTCATTTGGGTGTGGATAAGCATGAAATTTAGGTGAAGTTGCCATGTGGAAGTGTTATGCTCGATTTTTGCTATGATCTTGGTATGTTTATGTTTAGGACTGAAAATGTATGTTAAATGGTTGATTATGATGTTACGAATCTGTACATGAGGATTGATGATCAAATTGTTACTCATAGCTTTCAAACCAAAACGGTTGCAAAATCCCGTTTTTGTACAGATTCTATCCAGTTTTTGGGTCGACTTACACTGATCATAACTTGCTCAATTTTTATCGAAATCAGTTGATTTTTTTTGTAGTGAAGTTCCATGTCTTAACTTTATCTAGGCTACTCACACGTTTTCTAAAACCTCCGTTGGTCATCCAAAACACTACTGCAAGTTAGGTGTGCAAAGCTGTCATTTTCTGTGAAAAGTAGACTTTTCAAAGTGGTTGAGCATGCTAATCTTGTTTTATTGACGAGTTTATTAATTGGAAATGGGGTTTATATATTAAAAGTAGGATCTGGAAAGTTTGGTGCATAAATTCTAAGTTTTGTACAAGTTATGCAAGTTTTAAGTTTCTTTTGACTATTTTACAAAAAAGCTAAAAATGCCAACTTTCGACGCGCATAACTTTCTCGTTACTTAACTTTTTAAGTTGATTCTTTTTGCAACATTCCCTAAATGTTGAATAGTTTGTGCTTGTAAAATTTTAGGAGTTAACTTCAAGAAATGAGCAATTTAACTATATCACCAAATACGTGCTCTAAGTTTGACTTTTTGGTATGTATTTTGACTCGTAAGGTAAATCTATGTTTTCCTTCTAATTTCAGAAATGTGTGTATGTGTAATGACTTGAATGATTGTGTGAAACTTGTTTGGTTGATTATATGCTATATTCGTCCTCGCGACAACCTCTAATCCGGTTAGACCATATTTACCCAAATAGGTCGATCTTGACCAACCTGTAGAACCAAGTGCCACGTACCAGTGCACCCTAAGGTGAGTTCACTTACTATTGTTTTTATAACCGGTTTAGGATGATAACGCACATATAGTTGCATCCGGTGAAGGATGGCAACCCAACGGTAAACGTATTTCCTTACTTAAGTAATTTTCTGACAAAATATCACATGTTGCACTGTATTGCTTTTAATACAAAAGTCCTCACTTATCAGGCTGTTAATATAGAATAGCGAGGTAATGTTGAGTAGTATTACAGGGGATTGACACCCCCGCTTAGCGGTGCACAGGATGCATCCACTCGACTGGCGGTCGGCCTGAGACAATATTAGCCTAACACTCCGTGATCTGGAATGACGCGGGAAGGCAAATTACATAAGTGAATACCTACCAAAACATTGTCAAAACAAAAAAAAAAATAATGTTGCTTTAAACATTACTTTTTTAACTAATAGCACACATAAAAGGTTGATAAAAATTAGGGGCAATTGCATATATCCCCTTATAAAGTTTAAAAATTGCATATATACCCAACCTAAAAATGTAATTGCATATATTCCCTTACAAACTTTAAAATTTGCATATATGCCCATTTTTTGGTTTTTTTATTAAAAATAAATTATAGAATGACTATTTTACCCTTAATGACTCAAATCTCTTAAATTGCATACATACCCCTTATTCCAAATCATATAAATTGAAAATATACTCATTTATTTCTTCTTTTTGCTCTTCTACTAGCTTAATTTTTCTTCATACTAGTCGGCAGGCCCGTGCGATGCACGGGCAGAACCAATGACTGCTAATATTTAAGCAGTTGTTTAATCGAAGGAGCAAATCAACATCCAAGTAGTCACGTTACAGTTTTTGGTGTGAGTAACTCAGCATCCAAGTAGTGTTATTTAATGCAAACACATATCGATTAGCATAGCTGTGCGTTGTTGTATAAACTCACTTGCAAGGTAATTGTAATAAATCATATTGAAAGATGACACACAATAATAAAGTAACAGAATCAAGAACCATAGTTGGGCATAACAATTAATAATAAAGTCACCATATTCATTAAATATTAGAAGTTTTAAGTTTTAGGTTTGCCAAGCACCAAGTTAATAGAATAAAACTACAACAAAGGATCACATATTGGGTGGGAAGTTGGACTTCATACGGCCGTCAATGTCACGCACTGCTACCTCAGCATCCCTGCGCAGAGACTGAATCCTCCGCAACAGTGTCTGTTTCGTACCAAGCGCATCAGTTAGCATGGATACAGTAACATAACATGTTTCACATTCTCAAACCATAATATGTTTCACAACTCTCCCTCATCCTAATCTAACCCCACCCACAACCCAAATCATACTCCACCAAAATACATAAAGACAACTTACACTTCACACGCCTTAGTTGATAAAATACCATTAATCGATCATGCCATGTGTGTTTTCATTAGATTTTGGATTGTGCTCCTTTGGTCTTTGCTACTGCATTTTCTTGTGAAAGTCAACAGAAAATTAGTTACAAATGTAATGATATAACTAAAAAATTGTTAACACCACAAAGCATCTTAAAATCCCCAATATGATGAGTAATGGATGTTGTATGTAGTCCCTAACTAAAGTTGATGATAATAAAAGAAAATCGATGCAATACCATATAGACAATTTGTTTAACACCAGAAAGCATCATAAACTTTTGCTTTTCACATTTGTTGGTGATTTTTATTTTTCTGCATACCCAAGACAATTTTTTTAATATAATTAACAAAGGAATTAATGAAATGAGAAATCTTTTAGACAATGTATGTGTACGCCTTGTAAGCTGGTGTTTGTTGCATGGTCTTTTGTACGCAACCATGCGTGTATATGTTGGTTTAAGTAACACGATTGTTGGTACCCTGGGAAATCTAGCAAATGCGTGCGTTACCATTGAACAATTTATGGTGCCGTGATCTTATAATTACATGCTGAAGTAGCCATTATGCCTGCTGGTTCAAAACTGATGATGTGTATCATGTATAGTTCTCTCTGCTTACACAACGGGAGTAGCCAATACAAAATGTAATATACATCCCTTGTAAAAATAGAAGAGACCAACCAAATAAAAAATAGAAGAGACAAAGACCTACATGAACAAATATTTGACCAAAACCATTATACAAAACTGGGTATATAGTATGGTTTATGGTTTATGATTTATGGTTCATGATTTGCTTTCAGAAAGGGGAAAAGGGTGAAATATGCCTCTCTATAATTGTATGTTGTTGTTGAAGCCTCATGTTCGTAAGGAATCACTTATGGAATTGGTTTCTCGTGTTGGAAAACATGTACATTGAAGAAATGGTGTTCTAACTGAACTAAAATGCACTTGAAGAGGGCCAAAATGCACCTGTAACAAAAAAATATCAGAAGGAAGAAAGAGACAATATTAAAAGTCAAGCATCAATAGGTAATATGAGATACTGTAAAAAATTGAAATCGTAGAAGTCATCTTAACATAGATAGATTTACCAAATAACCAAAAACATATAAAATCAATTAAAAATTAATCCTTTGTTCCATTTTAGAAAGCAAACAATACATGTATCGGATTTAATACCGGCTTAATTTGGTTGAAAGAAAAAATATTTGTGGTTTGTATTGGAGAAAACTTGAATAATATTTTTTTTTTTGGAAAATTGGAATTTAATAATACAAGTTTTAAGTGATTGGCGGATAATAATATGAGTTTCACATTTGCATCAAAATAATATGAATTAAACATGTTGGTGATTATAATGATACGCCGTTAGTTTTTAATCTTTTGATTATGGTTCGAATCAACTCTAATCGAAAGATAAGAGAAAGAAACAAAAAGAAAATGAAGAAACCTCATATTATTATTCTAATCGTACCCTAATCGAAAGATAAAAAAATAACGGCGTATCATTATAATCACCAACATGTTTAATTCGTATTATTGTGATGCAAATGTGAAACTCATATTATTATCCGCCAATCACTTAAAACTTGTATTATTAAATTTCAATTTTCCTTTTCGTTTTAAATAAGTACACTTAAGATCCCCTTTTAAAAGTTCTCAAATCGAATTTTTTTTCAATATCAAAATCAAAATTGAACAATTCTTTGTCAACTTTCGTATTTTAAAGACATGGACATCAAATCTGACATGAATGGATTTTAAATCCTCGTATACTTAGTAACCTAAATTAACAATTCCACATTGACCTGGTCGTTGATAGATTGATACCGTGAGCATGCTGATACATTAGAAAAAATATATTTCTGGTAATGAAGTTCACTGCCATTGACAAAGAAAAAACTAAAACATTACTTTAGAAGTTAAGATTTAACAATAATGCATAGAAAAAACGCTTATATAACTTAAAAAGTAAACACGTAAAGAAGCTTTTTTTTTTTCAAAAAACAAAACCATGATTTTGTGGTTTTATAGCCAAATGAGACTCATATTAAGTTTAGGATTTAATAGAACTCTAAACAAAGTCAAAATGCGAAAGATTTCATAGTAACTAATAAATTCAAGTGCACATAACTTTAGGCATGTTTATTGCTATATCACCATCTTTGAGAATGTATGTATGGGAAAACACAACAATGTACCTTCGAGTCTTCTCGGCAAAATCAAAGTAGTTCGTAAACCAGGCTTTGATTATTAAATAGAGAAGTTTAGATTATCAAACAGAAAAGCGTTGATCATGAATGAAAATACTAAGAAAACAAATGGAAAAGATAATTAAGTAGAAAAACATACGTACTCCTTAGAACGGAAGCATCGATTGATTGAAGATTCCCATAGGATATCAGAAAAAATGACTTCGATTTCGATTTGATAATAGTTTGAACTTTGAAGTTCGCGATTAAGAGTATCTGATTTGCGACCTTTCATTCTTCCCCGACTATTTGATTTTCACTGCCATTTTCAAGTTTCACCCTTTAAATTTTAAGCTAATAAGAAATAAAAAAACACAACAAAATTAAAAAATAGAACATGTATAGGCTCAAAAGATATTGTAGAATAACACTAAATATCAAAGATAGTGGATCAACCAAGAATCGTATACAACAACAAACATAAAAAAAAGTTAAATTTTTTCAAGGATAGGTCATCAGTAGCAAGTTTAAATATATTGGAATGCAAATCAGGATATATGAAGCAAAGCACCACAAAAACAGCCTAACAAACCTTAAAGTGAGCGGTTTCATCCGGGTGGGTCCGGTCTTCATGAAGCTCAAACTGCAAAACCTTGTGTCGAGGCAACCTCATCTTCTACAGGAATGATCCCCAGTCCCCTTTCATTCTTAGGTGAGGGTGAGTATCGTCTTCACTGATCCACATAAAATCATTCGGACATTGAAGTAATCCAAAGTGTAGAACAACCTTCCTGTAAGGATGAATCGTGTACTTCCGAAACAGAACTTGATCGACTGCAACAAGAAGTTGTTAAGCATATTTAGTTATTGTAACATAAGTGAAGAGTTAATCACATTCATTCATTATAAGATAAGTGAATAGTTATTGGGCACGAAAAATATCAGTAGTTGGGTGTCTAGGTTGTGGGAGGTAAGCTGCTTAAAGTAGTGTGGATTGAGGTCGTTGTGAAGATGGATGGAGATGGAGACGGAGCAGTAATGAGTAGGCTCATAGTGCAATGCAACTCTTGCATCCGTGAAGACATCAACTCTATCGTTGATATGTTGGTGTTCAGTGCTCCCTTGATCTGCGAAAAGAAGCCATCCTCTAGAACCAATCACATTTTCAACATAGAACAACGGCCAGGTTAGGCCCGTATGCTAAGGGTAGCTTTTGTTGCGTTTCTGGGTTGTCCTCGTACACCACATCTACAACCAAATCATATTTCCCACCATAAAGCTTAACTTTCTTTGCCCCTCTTCGTGAACGCCACCGTGGAAACTGAATTGGTGCTATCTGTAGTTAAATGATGTAGAATATTAATAAATAATGCACAGTGAACTATAACAACCAACCGCTTTAGACGGTTTAAACGGTTTATGAGCACCCTACACACCATACCTGAAATTATAGGGAAAATTACACTCATCATCCATATTTGTTTTCCACTATTCATCACACCCTATAATTTTTATGAGTGTTTGTGTAGAAAAGGAAGAATGATTATAAAGATGAATAAAAAGCAATATAAATATCATAAAAACAACATAATTTTAGTTTTTTTTTTGATAAAAGTCGTCCTACACTTTTTTTTAAATGTTTAAGTCCCCCGCATGTTAATTTGTATTGGGAAAGTCTTCTTGGAATGAATAATGACACGTGAGTATGTTATTTTAAATATATTTAAATAACCTAATTTTCAGTTGCATATCATGTTCATATTCATGTGACTCGTGTCATTTATCAGAAAATAGATACCAATGCACATTTTAGGAGTCATTACAGGTTTGATTTCTACCTCTTTCTTTATCAATTACAGTTCAAATCGTAAGCTCCAATGGGTATGTCTTCTTTTTCTGATTTTTTGATTTCAAGCATGAACGTCAGGATTTCAATTCTTCAATTTAGAAAAGGGCTTCCAGTTTCTACTCCGCCTTGGTTCTTCAATTTCAATTCTACAAAAAGTTTGGTACTCATGATTAGTTTTATAAGTTTTTTATGAGATTATACCACGATTTGGGGATTTTAGCTACAGGTTTTAATTGTCGATATTAGAGAATTTGTAAGACAGGATTTTACCTACTGGCCTTTTTATTCTTGAGTGTTTGACAAAACTGGTTATAGTTTTTTATTTTTATGTGATAAAATAATTAGCTAATGTTGTATTCTTAAGTCACAATTCAATTCTTTTAGGCAATTTTTAAACAATGATTGATATAGGAATAAATGCATATTGTATTTAGGTTCATTATAAAGTCAGCAACCTCAAGAAAATGGTATTACATCCACCAACATGTATTACAAATACAAATATAGCAGAAGGATTATTTGTATCTACAACTTTTGTTCAACTTTGGTGAGGAGTTGGTCAGTTTTGGTAAGGAATTGGTCAATTTTTAAAATTGACCCGCTCTGACCCGCACCCGTCTTGACCCGTCCGAGCCCGCACCCATTTTGGCCCGCGACCCAACCCGACCCGGCCCACACATTTTGGTGAGGAGTCATTTGAAAGGAGTACATTTTGTGAAGGGTGGAATCATATTGCAGAAAATGAATACTATGCTGCCTAATTTAGGCACAATTTAATAGAAGTTTATTAACCTGGTTTTAACACCTTTTTTTTTTCTAAATATTATTTTATCATATATGGTGTTGGTACTGGATTTTAGGATACTCGGAGCAGCTCGCAAGCACTTCGCGGTAAGGATCCTGAATTGTGTTTCTTTACTAACGGTTGCTTTTCCCCTTTTGTTTGTTATTCGCAGGATAATTCCAACATGGATCACATGTCCTAAAGACCCGTTCAGCTAACAGAAACGTGGACTAAGTGGACTTCGAACGACTAAGTGGGAGACGTGGAGTTAGTTGCTAGTTTTTAGGAGATATTGTTATCATGTAATCTTTATTTAATCCGAGCTCTAGGCTTGCACACACACACCTGATTTACGATTAGCATTCTCTGTAACACTTAGAACACGAGCTTATTTCACTTGTACTGAAAACTTTCATCGTATAAAAGTTTTAGGAGGCAGGTACTTTGAACCGGCCCCCGAGGTTTTTTGCTAGGCTCATTGAGGATACACAAGGATTCCTGGATTTTCCCTTGTTACATCCTCGTGTCAACACTCAAACTTGTATTTTTCTTGCTAATTTCATCAAACACTCTACCTCACTTACAAAGTTTGATCAACTAATTGCTTAGGCAGTTTTTGACCAAAACATATGGTTAACAATAGGTTAAAATACCATCAAAATCTAAACCAAAAAATAATGACAGTAGAAAGACCCTTATACTCAAAATAAAAAGTTTATATATATAGAAAGTTACTTTACCAACACTAATAATAGTAATAAATAAATTTAATAATAATAGTAGTAGTATTAATAATAATAATAATTTATACATTATCATATTACTTTACCTAATTGGTGGCTTTACAATCTGTTACGATAAAGGATCCTATTCCAATAGCCATTAACCCCTACTAATATGCAGAGGCCACAAAACTGACCCAATAATACCAACTGACCCAAAGAACTTGGTGGGTATGAACCTGGTACAATGGTGGCCTTTTCAACTCTGTAGCCAATGGCAATTTATCAACAACAACTGCTTATGCAATGTTATTCGTACATATAGCTTCACCTTTTATTTTTAAAGATCGGCCGCAGCTATTACTTTTCATTGTTTGCTTTGGCTTTGTTGTACCATAGTTGTTATCATAACTATAATCCATCAATGTATTTTAAACTTCAACAACCTATATTAATTGAGAAGAATTAACATTAGTGGCATCAAATAGAACTTGTCCTTAATATTTTTGTATTGCATCAGCTACAACATTTAGATAGAGCAACAACTATTTAAAAACACCAATTATAACTGCTCGTTTAGTCTTAAACTGATTTTTATCTTTAGCAGTAGTTGTTTCGTCTTATATCTTTAACACCAAGTAGGGTAATAACAATATAAATTTCATATTAATTCTTTACTTTTAGGGTTTTTTTTTTTTTAAAAAAACTTTACTTTTTACTCTATAATTTCTCTCAAGTAAATCTACGTTTTCTACCATTGATTCTTTTGTTAGTGCTGCTGTAGAGACTCCCAAATGATTTTCAACTTGTGAGAAAAACTGTCAGGGAACTTGGCTATGTAGTAAGGAGATGATCATATAATGGATTTATAAAATAACATTTTTAATATGTTTATGCTCCTTAGTTGCTTGAAGGTAGTTAAGTTTTATGAATCTGGATTGAACTTTACTATGCTTATATTTTGCTAGGTTTGCTTCACTTTTTAACCACTACATTCAATGATTATCCTCTTCCTTTACAAAAGATTATGTTTAAAAATCAGAAAAACTATTCGATTATAAACTCTAATAAATGAATAAGGACAAAGAAAATATTTTTGAGTGTGATAAGACGTATAACCAAATATAGGGTATAATACTTTGATCTAAAACAAAGCATCAGTAGGCTTGGAAAATGGTCACAAATGTCCATGTATTAATAATATAACGTTTTGCGAATCTTACCCGTACACCAAAATTATACTGTGTATGCCACATGGTTTAATTTACTTATTCTTATTGAGTTATTGGTTTACTTCTCAACTCATGATATCTCATTGGATATGTTTCGTGGCACACATTCATCTCAGTGAGCGTTTGAGATTCATTTAGAAACTCCGATCAGCCCTCTTTCTCTCTACAACGTCCACCGCGAAACACTCCCTCTCTCTTTTAAATCGTAATTGCTCGCTATCTTAGTCTGCAACTCTCTCTCTACCTGAATCGGTTAAGGGATGACGGCGACTCTTCTTTTCATCGTATTTATCTCTGCTTTTGAAAGATTTGGGAGTTAGGATTTCTTCCTTAGAGGACGATTCATTTTCCTGGCGATTAAGTTTTAGTCTTCGATTGTCGTCGATGCTCCGTTGACATCATAGCGACAACGTGGTTGCTCAGTTCACTTTGAAGCAACGACATATATACATCAACCCAATTTTCTCACTTCCTTATCCGATTGAAACCAGACATGATTTTTTCTTTCTTTCTTCTCCGTTTATCGTCGCTTCTTTTTTCTTCAGGTTTTCCTATCAAATTTTACTTCCTACGGTTTGGTAAGCTTTAATTTGTCCTTTTGGGTTAGGGTTTAGGAACATAAAAATTTAAATTGGCAGAACCCTTTTGCTCCGGTTGAAGATCGAAAAAAATAACAAATATATCTATTCAGTGTGCTTTTTATCTCCTTTGATTATTTCTAATTTCATCGTCATTGCAGGTGTCCAATTTGCTACATCTTCTTTACATTGGTACATGTATTTTCTTTTCCTCCAGGTTTTTGTTTCTGATTTTAAAAGTTAGTCCTGGTTCTACGACTTTGAATTTAAGCTATTTGTCCTATCTATTAAATGTACTGTATCATTGTCTCTCTTCGTACTCTATAGAGTACATGCTTTTCTGTTGCATGTACATAATCGCATTAGATTCTATGATTTGTTATGTTCTCTTTTAAGTGTTAAGTTTTGAGTTTTTTATGATGCATAAAAGGTGTTCGATGTAATGCCTTTGTTTCTAGCCTTATAATTAGTCTGCATATGTTCGTGTCTATGCTTATTGCACTTCAGTTGTTTAATGAAATGCCAGCTACATTTTTTTTTGTTTTCTTTGCACATGTTTCTGAGATTTAGGATATTAAGGAGCTGGCTTATAAAGTATATTTTTTTCCTTATTTCTAATGAAGGAAAAACATAGAACATGTAAGGAGTGATACAATAGAAATTGTGAGAATGAGATACTACAGGAAAGGAAACCGGACACTTGAAGGAACTTTGGTGTTGACAGAGGCCAAGAAGTTGGAGGCACAAATAAGAATGGAATTCAACGATCGAGTACAGCGGTAATCCACTCTCATATCTCTCTATGATGTAGCACCATAGAAATTCTTCTTCATTTTTACTCAAATTGGATTTCATGAATTAAAGTTGTTTGGATTCTATAACCTTGAATGGTATGTTTTTTAATGATTAGAAAAGCATCTCATATACTAGAGGAATGTATAAAGATGGTCCTGACATAACCAAGGTGTGTGCAAAATTTAGGTATAGTTTCTTAAGGTTTTATTAAAAACTGTTTCAATATTATTTTCTGAAGTTCCTTTCATTGCCCCGCCATCACATAGTTGATTTAGGTTGATCATAAGCATAAAACTGATATATACTTTTAGGACAAAGACTGTTACTTGAATTACTTCCCGATTGTTGAATACGTGTCACCAATTTCATGTCAATGGGATCAAACTGGAACCTTTTCATTTTGTTTATGATTATCAGATATGAGTTTCGTACCTGAACTAAAAAATAAATTAATTTATTTGTATGTATATAAGTTTATGATTTTAGAAAACTACATGGGATAGATGATTAGGCAAGGTATAAACATAGAGTATTTTCAAATTGTAAAGAAACTGGTTATTAATTTGTATTATTTGTATGTCTTTTGTTTCAACTTCAGTGATTAAAACATGTTTATTTCCATTTAAACATGTTTATTTTCATTTGTATATTTAGTATCAATTCTAATGAAAGAAGGCTACGTTTTCTATTTGAATCTATGTATTGTAAAGAATATATAAATACATGCTAAAATACAAATTTTAACATATTAAACTCATTTATTCTCATGAGGCATTGTTTATTTCCCTTATAAATTCAGTTGGAATGTTACTGTTTGGTTAGCAAGACAATTAGATGGCAAGTTGTTGTTTTTCATGTCTATTTTAGTTGTCATATTATGCAGTTTTCACACACGTTCACTCTGGGCTTAGTAGTGTTTTGTAGAGAGACTTTCAGATTCACTTGGTAATGTTCTTTAAGTAGTTGAGCATGTTTTAGGTGTGTGAATGCTTCATAAGTTGTAAAGAATATATAAATGCATGCTAATATATAAACTTTTAGGTAATTAAATTCATTTAGTCTCATGAGGCGGTGTTGAAAATATAGAATAAGTTTGTTATTTTTTATTCTTAATTCTTTTTCATTTCAATTGTTTAATTGGATTTATTTCTATTATCTTGGGAATGCTATGACTGGACCAAGTGTGCTGCTGGATCGATGACTGGAACTGGGCTTGCTGTTGGATTGATGACTGGAACTGGGCTTGCTCCTGGGCTTAGCTTGGACCGGATCAAGGAGCTTGGTTTCTTGATAGCAGATCGGGTCATCACGTTGTTTGCGGGTCATGAGTTGGGTTTAGTATATAACTTTTTTTTATCAGAGAATGAGAAAGGAAGAGAAGGAAACCCTCTGGTGCTCTGCTAGGGTTTTTATCCAACGACCTCATAGTTTGATACGTTTCCGCTCCCTGAACAACCGCGAAGCGCTGTTTGAAGATATCCCTAAATCGAAAGCCTAATACATCACGTCCTCACCAAAATCGCCTCGGATTGGAACTCTGTTGACTCTCCATATCAGAAACCTAAAGGAACCATCAATGGATCTGGTCGATTGTTGGCGACTTGATTCCATAGATAATTTTTCCGCTGCGTTTGTTCCTGTTCGTGCTTGATTGTTTGTGATGAAAACCGTAGGCTCTTGATAAGTTTGTCATCGGGTCAACGAATCGCTTGTGGATCTGTATCATTTTAAAAAAAATCACTCGTGGATATGATCGCTGTGTTTCTAGGGTTTCTGAATCCGAGAAAACCTAAATATTGGTGACCGAAGACCTGGTCGAAGCTGAGGTTTTCAGAGGGAAAGCCGGGTGTAAAGCTTAAAAGATTTGAATATCAATGTTTTCTAACCCAATCGTCTTCTGTCTTCCAAGTCTGACGGTGCGAGTGTCTAAGGGTTCGTGTGTCGAATCTAGCACACCTGCATCACCAGATCAAGAACAAACTGTGTCCCTAAAGCTCGCTACTGTTGTGGTGTTCCAACTCTAGAATTTGTAGGAACAATTCGGAGATATCAAAACGCTTAAGATTACAGCAACAACCTTCTTTCTAGTTCTCTACAAATCTATATCAATGGCTTTGGACATCCTAACTTGGATGCATCCTGGTGAGATCTCCTCGTTCATTTATGATAATTCCTGTGTTACATATTATCTATTTTTTGTAAACTGATTGTTGCCTGTTGTTTAAATCTTGTTGTATGTGGCATCAAATATTTTGTTGTTTTGTATCCTTTTATCATTGTCTGCACATTTGGCATTGTGTTGATGAAATGGCTACTTATTACATGTGATGGTTGCAATCTATTTTACAAAAAAAAAATGGTTTCCCTGTCTTTAAAGGTTGTAGCGACTGGTGTCCAGCTACAACGAACGAAAGAACCTGGGAAGAAGAAACAAAAGGAAGACGATCATTAGGTAAACATGTAATAAACCAATGTAATATTCGGATGATATGTAAATAAACTTGGTATTTTGCGAGTCTCCGGTGGTACTTTTTTACCCACCGGAAGCAAGCACAGGGACAGAGCCTCCGGTGGTACATTTTCTTCCCACCGGATGCAACAAAAAGGCGTTTACCCTCCGATGGTACATTTTCTTTCCACCGGATACAACCATAGGTAAATTAACATTTAAATAAATTGCATAAACATGGGCACGTAGTAAAAATGAACTTACACGACGTAGGAGGTCCGACGGGTGAGGCGGTGGAGGAAGGGGCGGGAGGGGGGGGGGGGGGTTGACAGTCAATTCTAGATGGCTTTATATACCTCATTAGAACTTTGTAGAAGCTAAAAAAAGAATATGGATGATCTTATAATTATTAATCATAATAACTATTATTATTATTTATTATTATTGTGGTGATAATAATGGTATGAGAGTTGATAATGTAAGTAGTCATATCTTTAAGTATTCATTTAAATGATAGTTAAGAAATTAAGTAATCATACTTAATGATTAATCAACCATTCACTATCATGATGATGATGCATGGACATGTATGATGATCTTATTAAAAACAATGCTTAAGCATGTAGTACCAAGTGCTTGATTTGAAGTAAACTGTATTTAAGATTTAGCATTCATTATGGTGTCAAAATTGTGGCATTGCTCAACTTTTAGTGATATATAGATTGTAGTTCTTTTATTTCTCTCTAACTTTTCATGCTTATTTTATTTATCACATCATTAACAAACATCAAATAAAATAACTTTAAAGTTAACTCATTACGATACCAAAATACGAACGAAAAAGTTTCAAAAAAAAATATAAAAATAAGAGTCATCATCTCTAAAATGTAAAAAAAAATAATACAATTACTAGAGTTTTACTCGACTTTAGCTAGTTATTTTCACGAGCTTTTGTACTTTTCCCTCGTGTCTTTTTACTTGTAGACGGTTCATCTTGAGATGCCAGATTTTTGCATGTTTTTTCATGGTGTCCATACTCACCACACCTTCGACACTTATGTCTTGTTTTTGCTCATCATTTTCTTTAATTCTTTTCTTTCTAGGTCTTCCGGGTGGCCGCCTGATTGTAGGTGGATATATCTTCTTAGTATTTATGTGCACCCATTGATCTTTAGTAGGCATGGGAGCAACTAAATGTTGCATTCTCGTCGATGAAATAAATTGATAAAACAAGGTCCCTATTTGACGGATAATGATTTGTAACCTCTTCAACTAAATCAACAAAGTCGTACGCGTATGTGTCAATGTATATACATTTTTGATAGCCAAAACAATATCGTCTCTTAGAGGAGTCTTTAGCCAAGCGAAAGTAACCTCCATATTTCAATTTCATCTTGTACTTAGGCATGTCCTCCCATGTTGATACATCAATAACATTTAAATTAACATTTTCCATCTTGAATCAAAGCAACAATTTATGAATTGTAAATTAAATATGATGCAGACTAAAACAAAAAAAACTATTATGATGCAGACTAAAAAACAAAAAAACTTGAATCCTGGTACCTTTGAGTTAATTGAAAAAAAATAGTAGAATAATGAGTTTATCAATTAAATATGATGCACACTAAAAAAAAACAAATAACTATTATTAAATATGTACCAACGAACTACATATTTGCTTTCGGAAAGAAAATGGGAACTTCATATTCGCGTTCGAAAATAAAAGTACGAACTTCTATTTTTTGCTTTCGGAAAGAAAGAGTATAATAATATAAACATCAAAGAACTTCATATTTGCTATGAAAATACGTACCAGTGGCGAGATTTGGTAGTGACAGAGAAGAGGAGCGACGTTTCGTGAATCAGTGTACAGCCAGAAAGAGAGATCGATATGTGGGGGTTTTTTTCATTAAACCCTAATAAAATATTGAAGGATAAAATGGTCATTTCCCCTTAAAAGGGGATATTTGCAATTCTTTGTTTGGAATGGGTAAATATGCAATTACAACTCAAAATAGGGAGAAATATGCAATTCCCCCCTTTTCAACTGTTACAAATGAATTTTAAAAATTGGTAACATTTTAATAATTTAGTTAATCATCATCCATATATTCAAAGAAACTGAGGTCACAAAACGCATTAGAGTTAGGAAAATTTAAATTGACGGATGCCTTGTATGAACCTATTTTAATCTTAAGACACATTAGAACCGACTTGAAAATTGGATTTTAGATTACAAAGATATATACCAGTAAAATAATCCTTGTGAAACAATATCAAGCAATTTGACCCACATAGAAAAACACAAAGAACACTGAATATGAGACATAAAAAGATGATAAATCTTTAACCCTTACAACCGAGTCTGCACCCGAACATACAGATATTCACATACTAATTATTTCTCATCTCAAAGACATTTACAGATATGTTGCCCCGCCTCTATGAAAAAAAAAATCTTTTTATTAGCCTGAAATGATGACCTAATTCAATAACCAAAAATACATTAAAAGAACATTTGAGCAAATAGTTACAGACTTGATCCTTTTCGTATAAACCCTAATTCAGCAAACCAACAATTTCAGAAATCTAAATCATACCTGAAAAATTGAAACCAATCAAGAACAGAGTGTGGTGGTGATGACACTTTGCCGCGACAGGAACGGTTGGCAAATTGGAAATTGGGTAAGGTTAGTGGAGACTTCGTGTGTAAGAATCTGAGGAGGAGGGCATAGGAGAGTTGATGACGATGGAGAGGGAAGAGGTGGTTGCTGCAACAGAGAGAATAGAAGGAACTACGGTTACAGAAATCGAATTTGGATTCAATGAAAGAACACTGGAGTAACAACAACGAATTCCCATTACCATTTAGAATGGAGTAACGGCGGTGGCGCTTGAGGAAAGGTTTAGAAGTATTGGATTGATCCTGATGGATTTTCTGATGTGCGGTGGATAGAGAAGAAGAAGTTGAATTTTTTTTTTGAAACAACGATATATTAATAGAGGGCACCAGCTAGGCAAGACGCTACGATCAGGCCCGAAACAAACTTACATCAATTAGAAAGAAAAACTACAGTATTCTTTCCACTCCAAATCCTTATCGTGAAGCTTTTACCATTGAAAACGATTTCATTCCTAGTTCTACAAAGGACCCAAGCAGCGGCCTTCAAAACGACGTCTACCATTTGATCTTTTATATTCCCATCCGCATTTTTGAGCCACATAAGATCATTGATATCGAAGATCACGAAATTATTTAATTTGCACCATTGACCGATGAGGCACCAAATCATGGATGCCCAATAGTAACAGGAGAAAAGATGAGTCTCGTCCTCCTCACCCTCTTTGCAGAATGGACAAGTCGTAGAAAGATAAGCCATTCCCCTTTTAGCAAGACCTATTTTCGTAGCCAACCTCTGTACCATCAACCTTCCAAAAAAAATGTTTATTTTTGCCGGGACAAGCTTATTCCAGTATAACGTTAAAGCTACCGCATCACTACGATCCGCAATTAGAAGCAAACGAATGCTTTTAACCGAAAAAATCCCGAAGGGATCCCCTTCCCAGCGCCAACCACCATCAGTACTCACCATCAGATCAAGCAACGAAATTTCTCTTTTCAAAAGGAGAATATTCACCTTAGCGATGTTGGCCCATGCTCCCGAAGTGTTTTTTTATGACAGGAACGAGAATAGAGGACCGACAACCCCCATGTATACCATCAATGACTTGACGCCATAACCCGTTAGGCTCCAATTGATATCTCCAAAACCATTTGGATATCAATCCAAGGTTCATATCTTCAAGCGGAACAATCCCCAACCCGCCTTTGTCAATAGATTTATAAAGAGTCTCTTTACAAATCCAATGAATTTTTCTATTATTATTGTCGCCACCCCAAAAGAACTTAAAACGAATGTTTTCCAATCTTTGAATAACCTTTTTTGGCGCCACAAAAAGGGAGAAGTAGCACATAGGGATGCAATCAAGCATCGACCTGATTAGAGCAAGACGCTATCGAGAGAACACGGGACTTCCACGATGAGAGCTTGGATTTAATCGCCTTAAACACCGGGTTCCAAGACGCCACCCTATTAAGATTACTCCCAACCGGCACCCCTAAATGCTTCAAGGGGAGGACGCCATCTTTGCATTTAAGAAAATCGGACTTGACTTTAACATCTTTCGAATCGACATTAATACCATAAATCGAACATTTATTTAAGTTTACCTTAAGACCCGACGCCAAAAAGAAAGCCCGGAGAAGTCTACTCAAGTTCGAAATGTTGATAGAGGACATTTCGCAAATAACTAATGTGACAACCGTCAGTTTCACCGTTAGCTGTTTCCGTTAGTCTCGTTTACAACCTAGATACTTTCTCGTCATGTTATTGTCACGTGCGTTCACGTGACCGAGCCCGTCTCCGATCACTTTTTGATTTGTTTCATTATGTGAAATATGTGAAATAATAATCACAACGTATATAAATTTTATTAATTTATTATGTGTCACGAGGTGTTATTTGAACATTCACAAAATATCATATATTTAATTTCAAATTAGTTTTAGAGATTTATTTCATGATTCTATGGGTACTTGGAAGAAGCGTTTCGGGAAAAATCATGTTTTTACACTTAAACTGAGTTTTGCGTGCCACTATGTGTTATCTAGATGTTTATACAAAAATATGTATTTAATTGCTAATGGATTTTAGTAAGTTATTTCATGACTTTATTTACTGACTTCAAAATTTTGTATTTTTACGCGAAACTGGACTTTTGTGCGTAATTTGGATTTATTGTGTGTAAATGATATTTACACTTGTCCCGACCAAACATTTCATGCCAAACGAGTTTAAAAACAATTAGAAACATTTTTAGAATTTTTACATCACATGTTTTTAGTTAAAACCCATCTAATTGAGTTTTATGCCTAATATGTTTTAAAAGAGAACTTTGAGGGACCAAATATGTAATTATAGCTTAAAGAAATCTCCCCCAAAAACCCCCTCCCTCCTTCACTTCACGCATCTCCTTCCTCCCTCTTCTTCTTCACGGCTCAAACACACACACACACATCCACACTCACGATTTTGGAGAAATCAAGCATCTAGGAGGTGAAATTCAAGGTTTTGAAGCTTCCTAAGGCTCCAAGAAGCTCCAAGAAGCTCCTTCTTCTTCTCCTATCCTCCTACCCGCGACCTCTCCTCTCAACTTGTAAGCCCTAAATTCTCAAACTTGAAATTGTAGGTTGCATGTGTGTCTGAAGTGTTTATGTGCTAAATGGTGTGTTATGAAGCTCTTGAAACATGTTTTAGGTTAGGTCATGATAATCTATGTTTTGGGGATGTGAATGGGTCGATACGAGGGCTGTAAATGAGACATATTTTCTGCCATGAAATGTTCTTGAAGTTCATTTGGTTGTGGATAAGCATGAAATTTAGGTGGTGAAGTTGCTATGTGGAAGTGTTATGCTCGATTTTTGCTATGATCTTAGTATGTTTATGTTAAGGACTGAAAATGTATGTTAAATGGTTGATTATGATGTTACAAATCTGTACATGAGGTTTGATGATCAAATTGTTACTAAAAACTTTCAAACCAAAACGGTTGCAAAATCCCGTTTTTGTACAGATTCTGTCCAGTTTTTGGGTCGACTTGCACAGGTCATAACTTGCTCAATTTTTTATCGAAATCAGTTGATTCTTTTTCCGTAGTAAAGTTCCATGTCTTATCTTTATCTGGGCTACTCGCACGTTTTCTAAAACCTCCGTCTGGTCATCCAAAACACTGCTGCAAGTTAGGTGTGCAAAGCTGTCATTTTATGTGAAAAGTAGACTTTTCAAATTGGTTGAGCATGCTAATCTTGTTTTATTAACGAGTTTGTTAATTGGAAATGGGGTTTATATATTAAAAGTAGGATCTGGAAAGTTTGGTTCATAAATTCTAAGTTTTGTACAAGTTATGCAAGTTTTAAGTTTACTTTGACTATTTTACAAAAAAACTAAAAATGCCAACTTCCGACGCGCGTAACTTTCTTGTTACTTAACTTTTTGAGTTGATTCTTTTTTCAACATTCCCTAAATGTTGAATAGTTTGTGCTTGCAAAATTTTAGGAGTTAACTCCAAGAAATGAGTAATTTAGCTGTATCACCAAATATGTGCTCTAAGTTTGACTTTTTGGTATGCATTTTGACTCGTAAGGTAAATCTATGTTTTCCTTCTAATTTCGGACATGTGTGTA
Source organism: Deinandra increscens subsp. villosa (assembly GCA_039602395.1). Taxonomy (NCBI): domain Eukaryota; kingdom Viridiplantae; phylum Streptophyta; class Magnoliopsida; order Asterales; family Asteraceae; genus Deinandra; species Deinandra increscens. The sequence goes on along the minus strand of JBCNJP010000025.1, from coordinate 4,688,540 downwards.
TGTGTAATGACTTGATTGATTGTGTGAAACTTGTTTGGTTGATTATATGCTATATTCGTTCTCGCGACAACCTCTAATCCGGTTAGACCGTATTTACCCAAATAGGTTGATCTTGACCAATTTGTAGAACCAAGTGCCGCGTACCAGTGCACCCTAAGGTGAGTTCACTTACTATTGGTATTATAACCGGTTTAGGATGATAACGCACAGATAGTTGCATCCGGTGAAGGATGGCAACCCAACGGTAAAAGTATTTCTTTACTTAAGTAATTTTCCGACAAAATATCACATGTTGCACTAAATTGCTTTTAATACAAAAGTCCTTACTTATCATGCCGTTAATATAGAATAGCAAGGTAATGTTGAGTAGTACTACTGGGAATTGACACCCCCGCTCAGCGGTGCACAGGATGCACCCACCCGACTGGCGGTCGGACTGAGATAATATTAGCCTAACACTCCGTGATCTGGAATGACGCGGGAAGGCAAATTACATAGGTGACTACCTACCATAACATTGTCAGCTTTGGTTTCAAACAATTCAGGTGGACAAAGCATAGGCTAGCTACCCACCGATATGGAAATTACTTGAATTATGAATATTAGATTATGTGTTGCTCTCCTTTTATTCATACACATTGTTGGTCTACACTGTGACATGTAGACTGCCTTAGTGAACTCACCAGCTCTTTCTGACACTTGATTGTTGAATGCTTTTCAGGTTGCTTGGAGGATCATGGATGGCATGGGCGTTGGCAATACTTGTCTTTTGCAAAATCCTTTCAGAAACTTGTATTTCAGATCCTTTAGTACTTACTTTTACTAAACAACAACCTTGTAAACTTTTAATGCTTTCGCTAAATTGTAAAATGTAACTCTGATTCATTAAATGTAATACATGACCAGTTTACCCCTTTAACTATGACTTGGTTGTAACTAAAGACTTAGATCCTGGTCCGGATCACACCCCACACGGTTATACTCCGTTAGTGGAAATTAGGGGTGTGATAGATTGGTATCAGAGCCCTTGGTTACAACGAACCAGAACATTTTAAAAGTAAAATTTCTGAACTGTAACTGTTTTTGAATCTTTGGTTACAACATATTCCCAAAAGTATTGCCCCGCGTGCTGAAGATGATCCTCACTTAGAATTCTTGTCATGTTTAGTATAGAAATTGGAATTTTGGGTAGAAATTTTTCTTTCCCGAGACTTAGAAATTTTGGAGATTTTTGGTGTCAGAAAATTTTTCTAAGTACAAGGTTAGCGAACTTGCTACTTTCTTCTTAGCGAACTTGGACTTTACACTTAGCGAACTTGATTTGTTCCTAGCGGACTTCATGTTAGCGAACTTTGTCCTTGTACTTGGCGAACTTACTCCTGTTCTTAGCGAACTTAAGTTGCTTTTAGCGAACTGTATTTCTTTCTTAGCGAACTTGAGCAAGTCTTAGCAGACTTCTCTTTTTCCTTAGCGGACTTAAACTGTTCCTAGCGAACTTTTGGCTAGCGAACTTAAGTAGGCCTTAGCGAACTTCATTATGTTCTTAGCGAACTAGAATTGTGCTTAGCGAACTTAAATTGATCTTAGCGAACTTGTTCTTAGCGGACTTGAGGACTTCTTAGCGAACTTATGATTCTTAGCGGACTTGAAGCACTTCTTAGCGAACTTGTGATGCTTTTAGCGAACTTGAATATGACTTAGCAGACTTAAACAGTTCTTAGCGAACTTCAAGGGGACACTTGGAAGAATTTACAAAAATTGGTGTAGCAATTGTTTGTACCACATGTTAGAATGCACATTGCCCTCTGTGTAGTGTATACAGGACCATCAAGAACCCTATTGGGGTAAGACCCACCTAAGATGTAATAAGAGAGGATTTCCTTTTAAGCGTGTATTCACCATCTTTTTACTTGGTTACATTACATCAACAAAACTTGAATGATTAATTGTAAGTGCTTGTAGTTATGCACTAGCTTCACGAATAGGGCAAGATCCATCGTTTATGATCCTGATATCTTTACGGACTTGTTTAACCCTTAACAACATTGTTTATTCTTAACAACCTTGGTAGGTTTACTTTTAGGCCTAGATCATGGTAATCTAGACTCTAAGACAATGATCCAACATATCCTCAGCTTAACTGATCATACTCTCTTATAACATAAATAGGAGTCGTAGTAAATCCTATTCTGGTAAGACAGCCATTAACACACACCGAGAGTACCTTTATCGTAGTGCGTTAGTAAAGAACGCTGTTTAGCCTCGTATAGGGCAGCATTGTATAGAATCAGATGATTTCTCATGGGATGCTTGTAACTGCGTCGGCTACCCTAAAATGTTGACACTCTTTTCCTTGGTCAGTTTAGACCTCGCATTTTAAATTGCATAAGTTGTTGTGTGATAATTTAGCGTGAATGTGACTTTAGTAACATAAATGAAATCAGGCATGTGATGACTAAGAATAATATGATATTTTCTCTGTATATATAAACATATGTGTGTATAACGGATTCGTGATCGAGTCGGACAATAACTACTCTATATCTTTAAGTTAAGTTGGGGCATTTTAGCATGCCCTGCCCATACTCCTACTGAACCACTTGCTTACCAAATCGTACCTATGGTAAACTTTAAATTAGATGAGCTATTATTCTCAGAACTTGTCTCCTTGGCAAATCCCGGTCAGTTACATTTGATTTAATGACCACATTCTTGATACTTACCCCCCTTGGAAACCACATACTACCCCATCGAACCTGGTAGCTAAAGTAAGAGGAACCAGTGTGACCATACAAAGTAAATTACCGTTATGGTTGCAAACGTAAATGTAATTTACAGTTTATGGAAGCCTAGGGGAATTCTGCTCGGCAAACCATTGGTTGTAAGGGATACGACCTTTCGTTTCAAAACTCTCATGACATCAATTCTCAAGCTTATAGTCCTCAACCATATTCACTACGCTAGCACACCTATTTCTCATTTCTCCTATACATGGTTGCCAACCTAACAAACTCCTTTAAAAAAAATGCTTGTGCAAATGATAACCTCGGTAAGACATCCTATCACTCACACCATCTGACGATAAGATCTCCCCTCAATTGACGCGAGAGACGTGGTTAAACTCTTCACTGATTCTAATTTATCCGCAATCCTAACTCTACCCCTATGACGTTAACTGCTATAACCCTCCTTCAAGCTCTCTCAATTCTACACCAACTCCATAAACTCTAATCTAATGGAAACCCAGACATCTTGAATGGACAATTACACCTCAACCATTGGAAGTAACCTTTCGGCAGGAAAATCTTGTGAAGTTATCCTCTCTTGACTAGTAGTCTCTTCACGAATTTAAACACTTTATACCTCACTACAAATACAGTTTCACCCAACGGAGCGATGTTGGCTACTTCTCGAACCCGTACGATCTGCTTTATCTTCAAACACATGATTCGTCTGTGAACTTGACTACTAAGGAACCTTCTACTCTTATATTCTTGTGTGACTTGGAAGGTCTTCAAGCCTTGAGCCATCACGGATAGTTAACCTCATCAATGACATTTCCATGCACTTCTTTGTCAGAAGCTCCCGTATAACAAACAGTGACAACGAGCAATAGGCAGCAGTATGCTAGGAAAGCTCCACAACATCATACATTGATACCCATTGTCCTCATTCCTCCTTATCTAGAAAAAAATTCATTGGTATCCCCTACTTCATAACTAGTGGTGACTGATCGAAGGATTGACCCGAATTTTGAGACACGCGTAAGGAAGTAGGTTGACTTCAGATTAGACGAAGACGCATTTGAATCAATCGTATATGCGACGAGCTACTCGAGGATCACTGAAAGCGACCCAAGTACACTATATTTTTACATCTAATATGCAATGCGGCTTTTCGATACGCAGTAGACCCCGCGAAACTTTAGCTACAACTCGTATTTACACTCATTGAAAGTCAGGTAGTATTTTGAAGTCGTCAGCACTTGGTGTTTCAAAAACCCACTCTTATTACACGTTTGCACCTTTACTTACTCTTGAGGACCGACACAAACTGATGTTCTTACATGAAATTTATCCTACTGTACGGTACAACGGTTGACACACTCGCATTTATATCGGTCGACCCAAATCATTTTCTCCAGATTCGCGTCAATTGTACCGGATGACTCTCTTCGAACCATGTAGTTGCAACTACCCTACACTAGCTACCTCGCCCTTCATCCTGAGTCTGTATTCCCATACTTGATATCATTCACGCTTCTACAAGGAACCTTTCGGTCATTAGAGTGTCACCCTTATTTTGGATCTTTACCATAGGGTAATATGCGTAACGATATATCCCATGTTGGCAAACCTCATTTTAAGCCTAAACGTGAAGGAATACCTTATATTTTGAATCCGTCTCAGAAACTTAATTAGTTTTGATGCTCGCGTTGCGTACGCTAAACCCTTAATAATCCTCACCATAGACGAAGACCCCACCGACTGAAAGCGTGGAAAAACCTTTTTGTCGTAAAAGTCAAAATTTTCACATGATTGAATGGTTTCAAATCTTTCACTCCCATTCAACTCAAAAGCATTGGGGAAAAACATAAAATACCTTATTTTCAAGTATATTATCTAACAAGATTTGTCAAATAGCCAGGAATGGCAAGGAAACTGGTACACCCTTAACGTGCTAGTAGTGTGGTGGGTTAGCTGCGGTACACCCTATACATAAGCACTATCGTCATGTGGAAGGTGGGATCAGTGCTGAAACGCAGATTTACCTAGAAATCATAAATAAGAACCCTACTTTGAGAAACTTCGTTTAATGGGACAGTGCCCATAATAAAGCAAAATTTATATTATTTTCGTTGTGTTTTCACATGTCCCCCATGCATATTTTTCACTAGAAGGGACCTACACAGTTTAACCAAATAAAACTTATTTTTCCAACTCTCTAAATAGAGAGGAACTATCCTAATATAAATTTCCTACTAAGGGTCAAGTTTTGTATTATAAAAGACAAATCACATGTTCTGTGGAGCAACCCCGTGACTTTTCCAGGACCCTCATCAACATTTACTCGTCCAAGATCCATACTCGTCTTGGTTCACCATGGAAATTGGTGAAATATTTCAATTGGTACTCTAGTTACCGCCCATCCCTACTCAGTTACCGCATTTCTAACATACCACTACTTGTTGACCTCGCGTACGCCTAAACTATCACCGGCTTGGTGAAGCAGAGCACTTCTTTATGAGATTACCACATTTACTCGCCATGACATTGGTACTGTGATGCCCTGTAGCATCATCTGTCTATACCCTTTTTGTGAACGGTATGAATCACCCGATCTTAGCCAAATTCAAGGATGCATACCCACCCTCCAGATTACGTTAACATTTGAACCCTTTTGCGGAACTTCTTGCCTCTATCGTGTCATTTGACACAATACTTTATGTTATCTTATTGGATACTATAGCTGAAGGCTACTCGGACATATGGTTACTTCATCTCATTAAATATTTCGATTTCGGATATGGTGTCGTCGTGACATTTGTTAAACCTAACAATGCGATGGGATTCAACTCACTCATGGAAATGTACATTCGATGCTTTTTAATCATATACCGTCCATCACTCCCCTTGGAACAAAGAATTTGGATTCTCTTATAACGAGCCGTGAAACGATTAGCACTAAGGCGAATTTCTGGACGAAAATTCTTTCAACTTGGGGATGATGCGACAACCAAAAATTTTCTTGTTTTCCATTCTCCTTCATCCCATTCAATTGGCCAACGCACCTTGAGCACAACGACAAAATTCTTTCAACTTGGGGATGCTGTGACAACCGTCAGTTTCACCGTTAGCTATTTCCGTTAGTCTCGTTAAGAACCCAGATACTTTCGCGTCATGTTATTGTCATGTGCGTTCACGTGACCGAGCCCGTCTCCGATCACTTTTTGATTTGTTGCATTATGTGAAATATGTGAAATAATAATCACAACGTAAATAAATTTTATTAATTTATTATGTGTCATGAGGTGTTATTTGAACATTCACAAAATATCGTATATGTAATTTCAAATTAGATTTAGAGATTTATTTCATGATTCTATGGGTACTTGGAAGAAGCGTTTCAGGAAAAAATCATGTTTTTACAATTAAACTGAGTTTTGTGTGCCACTATGTGTTATCTAGATGTTTATACAAAAATATGTATTTAATTTCTAATGGATTTTAGTAAGTTACTTCATGACTTTATTTAGTGACTTCAAAAATTTATATTTTTACGCGAAACCGGAATTTTTTGCGTAATTTGGATTAATTATGTGTAAATGATATTTACACTTGTCCCGACCAAACATTTTCTGTCATGAAATGTTCTTGAAGTTCATTTGTGTGTGGATAAGCATGAAATATAGGTGGTGAAGTTGCTATATGGAAGTGTTATGCTCGATTTTTGCTATGATCTTGGTATGTTTATGTTTAGGACTGAAAATGTATGTTAAATGGTTGATTATGATGTTACGAATCTATACATGAGGATTAATGATCAAATTGTTACTTAAAGCTTTTAAACCATAACGGTTGCAAAATCCCGTTTTTGGACAGATTCTGTCCAGTTTTTGGACAGATTCTGTCCAGTTTTTGGGTCGACTTGCACAGGTCATAACTTGCTCAATTTTTTATCGAAATCAGTTGATTCTTTTTTCGTAGTAAAGTTACATGTCTTATCTTTATCTGGGCTACTCGCACGTTTTCTAAAACCTCCGTTTGGTCATCCAAAACACTGCTGCAATTTAGGTGTGCAAAGCTGTCATTTTCTGTGAAAAGTAGACTTTTCAAATTGGTTGAGCATGCTAATCTTGTTTTATTGACGAGTTAGTTAATTGGGAATGGGTTTTATATATTAAAAGTAGGATCTGGAAAGTTTGGTGCATAAATTTTAAGTTTTGTACAAGTTATGCAAGTTTTAAGTTTACTTTGACTATTTTACAAAAAAGCTGAAAATGCCAACTTCCGACCCGCGTAACTTTCTCGTTACTTAAGTTTTTGAGTTGATTATTTTTGAAACATTCCCTAAATGTTGAATAGCTTGTGCTGTAAAATTTTAGGAGTTAACTCCAAGAAATGAGCAATTTAGCAATATCACCAAATACGTGCTCTAAGTTTGACTTTTTGGTATGCATTTTAACTCGTAAGGTAAATCTATGTTTTCCTTCTAATTTCGTACATGTTTGTATGTGTAATGACTTGAATGATCGTGTGAAACTTGTTTGGTTGATTATATGCTATATTCGTCCTCGCGACAACCTCTAATCCGGTTAGACCGTATTTACCCAAATAGGTCGATCTTGACGAACCTGTAGAACCAAGTGTCGCGTACCAGTGCACCCTAAGGTGAAGGATGGCAACCCAACGGTAAAAGTATTTCTTTACTTAAGTAATATACCGATAAAATATCACATGTTGCACTGAATTGCTTTTAATACAAAAGTCCTTACTTATCGGGCCGTTAATATAGAATAGCGAGGTAATGTTGAGTAGTACTACTGGGGATTGACACCCCCGCTCAGCGGTGCACAGGATGCACCCACCCGGCTGGTGGTCGGACTGAGACAATATTAGCCTAACACTCCGTGATCTGGAATGATGCGGGAAGGCAAATCACATAGGTGAATACCTACCAAAACATTGTCAGCTTTGGTTTCGAACAATTTAGGTGGACAAAGCATAGGCTAGCTACCTACCGATATGGAAATTACTTGAATTGTGAATATTAGATTATGTGTTGCTCTTCTTTTATTCATAAACATTGTTGGTCTACACGGTGACATGTAGACTGCCTTAGTGAACTCACCAGCTCTTGCTAACACTTGATTGTTGAATGCTTTTTAGGTTTCTTGGAGGATCATGGATGGCACGATCGTTGGCAATACTTGTCTTTTGCAAAACCCTTTCGGAAACTTGTATTTCAGATCCTTTAGTACTTACTTTTATTAAACAACAACCTTGTAAACTTTTAATGCTTCCGCTAAATTGTAAAATGTAAATTATGATTCATTAAATGTAATACATGACCGGTTTCCCCTTTAACTATGACTTGGTTGTAACTAACGACTTGGATCCTGGTCTGGATCACATCCCACACGGTTATACTCCGTTAGTGGAAATTGGGGGTGTGACAACTAAAGCACCGTCGGAAAAAAGAATGTAAAACACAGATACGGATCTTACTAATGCATGATCATGATCGATTCGGTAATACACAAGGTAAATAACGTTTCGTTTGATTGATAACAAGCTCAAGGTTATAGTGAGAGAACAGAGAGTAAACACCTAAGATTACACACAGTTAAGAACTCAACTCTCACAACTACTCTGAAACACAAGAGCTAAATCTATTTATATGGTTCTGCCCGGCGTACCAATTAACCCACGTACCAGATGGTCCGTGGCTGCGTACCATCTGGTCCGCCCACTGGTACGCTGGGACCAGAACTTACAAAACGATCTATACAATGACAAAACGCCTAGACCTAGCATTAGACATCATAACATGTTCTAAAAATATTTCCTTCGATTATTTCCACCATGAATCCCAAAAGCATAACAAACTTTGATCACTCTTTGAAATTGCAAGGCTTGCTCAGCATCCTCAGCCTTATACAGTATATTGTTGTGATAGAGCTTGTCGATATCTTCTTCAGAAAGATTAACCAACCACATCGGATCGAGGATCCTAACCACCTTGTTATCTTCTTTGACAACAATCACTGCTTCTCCAGTATACTCACCATAGTACCACCATCTCAAAGTCTTTATGAAATTGCTCTAGCCTTTTCAAAGGTATCTTCTTCAGCTGAATAGGCTTCTTGTACTTTAACACCACAACTGCTCTTCTAGTTTTCGGATGAATATCTGTTGGATGATCAGTGTACTTCGGCCTTTGAGGATTTAAAAATATGAATTTCTTTTGACATTCTTCAAGCAACTTGTTTTTGAAGAATTAGCCGAAGGATGTTCACCATAATTCAAGAATGGCTTTCTAGATAACTCCCTCACATCCGCAGACTGGCAAAGTATCAAATCTTTTTGCATTCTTCAAGTATATAATGCCAAATTCTTTCTTTACAGCATAACACTTGAGCTGCGAGTCAAACATCCAACTGATTATATTACCAGTGGCTACACCTCTGTTTTCAAAGAATTTCTTCTGATTAACAGATTTTGTAGGTTTCACCACATGTATCTTCTTAGACCTTTGTTCTTTCATCCACTCATCAAACAACCTTCTTTTCTCTTGTTCCTCTAAGAAACTATCAGATTCAGCAGGTTCAGGTTGTTTCTCAGTTTCTTTCTTCTTTAACTCCTTCTCAACTTCTTCCTCATCATCTCTTGCAAAGAAATTAAATCCTCCAGATTGATCATTATCGGTGAAATTACCATAGACTTTTGGATCATCTAGATATTCTTCTACAGTCATGTCTTCAACCTCTACATGTTCCTCTTCATACTCAAATTCATCATCTAAATTTTCTTTGTGAGGCTCAGCAAAAGGAACTTTATCAACATCTTCAATGTTTAGAGCATATATCGTAGCAAGTTTCTCTTTCGAATATTGATGTAAAAACTCTCCTTCTTCAATAGCAACTCTTATAATCGGAGTTACATCATACACATCTTTACCTGATGACTCCCCCTGAGATGCAGCAACAGATGTTCCAGCAGCAGCAGATGTTCCAGCTGTACCAGCACCAGAACCATCTCCACCAACACCTCCTTCTAGGTCATCCGTATCATTCAAATACATTGATACATCATCGTCTTCTCTACAAGCTTCTTCAGGATTTGGTCTCATCTCCCCCTGACCAGGTAAAGCTTTTAACAAACGGTTTAGCTGCTCACCAAGAGAAAGAGAGATTTGTTGTAGCCGAGCAATCTCACAATCCTTTGACTGATCACGAGATATCAACTCTTTAACAGTATTCTTTAATCCCTGAATTTCATTGGCTTGCTGACGATTTGTAGACTCTAATTCATCAAGTCTAGTTTGATGCAAATCAAGCTTTAAGTCAGCAGAAGAGATTGTTGATGTTGTAGGAGTAGCAGTGGTTGAACCAGAAGCAGAACTCGAAGAATTTCTGACAATCAACCTTCGAACAGATGGACCACCAGAACTTTGAACATTTGCAGTGGTTGTGGTTGGTTGACATGGAATGGAAGACTTTGTAACAACTTTTTGCTTCTTGCTAGGCGGACTGCTACCAGCTTTTCTAGCATCAGCAAGGAACGGGCCCTGTTTCACCATCATCTTCGGCCTAGACATATGTTTCATACGCTTGCCAGTAGATACTATAGGGGCTTTTCCTTTATCAGCAATCACTGTCTGTCTTGTTGATTCCTCCACAGATGGAGTATAAGATGGATCATCATCATCTTCCCTATCAGCAGATCGCTTTGACAGATGCTCAAACCTAGAAATATCTTCATTTCTTGAAGTCAGATAAGCAAGATGAGCTTTAGAACCTTTCCTTACCATAATACCTCTAGAATTATGCAATATTTCCACATAATCACCAGAATCAGAACTAGTATCAGAGGAACTAGCATCATCATCGTCTTCAGAAACAGTCTTTGAACCAGCCACATCATCTTCTTTTTCAAAAACAATTGGATCATGTTGAACTTGCTCAGTTTGTTGTTGTTGCTGTTGCACAGGTGTAGAAACAGCAGGTTGTTGTTCTACAGGTTGTTGAACTGGCACATCATCTTCTTCATTTTCTTCTTCCTCAACAGGATTACCATTCTCATCATATTCTAGTTCATCATCAGTACTATCAGGATGTCTTGCAGCACCATCAGCTGGAGCCACATAGGTTGGTTTTGCCAAATGGCCAATCAATCCTTTTACCGGAGGTGCCACATTCGCTCCTTTTCTCTTCTGATATACTGGCAGTTTCCCCACAGCAACTTCATTCATGTGCTTCAATTGTAAAACAACATCTGGATTCTTTGGAAGATTCGGATGCAGATCATTTAAGATCATTTGAAGAAATCTTGGATACATAACACTCTTGTTTTGCTTCGACAGATTGTTCTCTTTCATGTAGTCAAATATCCATCCAGAAAAGTTGAACTCTCGGTTCATCACCAACGCTGTGAATAAAGATAAAATCTTCATGTCAAATTCTTCATGACCCCTTAGTCGATTACCAAAACACCGGATAATCACATGCATCAGATATTTATACGGAGGACTCCGATTGGCTTTAAGAAACCAAGAAGCATAGATATTTCCATCATACTTCACCATTCTCAGCAGTGCAACCATGTCTATCTGATCAAATTATTTTGGAAACGTCAGTTGATCATTGAATCTCAAAACTCTTCTCACGTCATCTTCAGACACAAAAACATCCGTCCGATTAATCATTGCACGAATCACAGAAGGCATAACCGAGCAATCCATTTGTGCAGAAGTCCAGAACATGGTGAGAAGATCTTTGTATGGTGTACATTCATGAGTAGCAGCATAATACACTCTCGATCTTTGCAAAAAATCGAATATCACGCCAAAGGGAGATCTCTATTTTGCAGATGCCCCGTGATAAGCACAGATGTTATGTTCATCATTTGACTTTAAAGCTGCCATTTTTGAAACATTCACAAACAAAAATTACCATTAAAATCATGAGATAGAATCAAAACCGCTTACAATCGACTCTAATTTGACTTGAAACGCTCAAACGTTGAACTTTTGGAAAAATCAGTCAACGGACCACGTCACGTACCACTTTGGTCAGACGGACCACTCTGGTACTGACGGACCAGAAATGGTGACCACGTACCAGAAAAGTCAAACGTACCAGATACGTACCACTTATGGACCACGTATCAGATATGGTACGCCGCGTACCACATGGTATGGCGGTAGAACAGTTAACCGAAGAGACAATCGCGATTTTACTCTCAAATCTGTGTTTATTTTGAAATCAACCAACATGGTTTCAATCTATACCAAAAACCGACTTAGTACATGTGTCCAAAACCGATTGAGATACTCGTTAACCCCTTTAACCAACCCCGGGTTCGTTTTCATGAAAAACCGAAGCTTTAAACCTATAAATCAGGAGATTAAGAGAATTAAAATGAAATCTAAGACCATGAGAAGATGTGCAGTCCGTGTACCTACCAGTAGCAACAAAAAATTCAAGCAGAGGTTTGTTATCAAGTGAGAAATTGAACAAAAACTATCAAGGGCGATTTAGGGTTCGCAGAGGTTTGTGAATGTGGTACGCAGGTTATGCAGTAAACGTACCACATTTGCCATTTTATATTCGAAGTGGTCCGCCCGGCGTACCACATGGTACGTCCGGACCACATTTCCGAAAAATTACCATTTTTCCCTTGTTCTTTTAAATGTGACATTTTACAACCAAAAATTCAAAATTTTTCCAAATTTAAACATGATGAGCTGATTCGAGCTTTGATTTCGGTTCTGTCAACAATAATTTGTCGTTTCTGCATTCAGTTGATAAGAAATAAAGCAGAAATTAAATCTTTTTGAATTTTAGCAGCTTTATATCAAAACACACTAAAATCTTTTTGATTTTTCGAATTTATGCTAAAACACACCTAGAATCTTTTTGAGATTTTCTAAAAACACTGAATCAACAGAAAACAGAAATATAAATGCAATAAATTATGTTTTTGTGAGAAAGATCGCAACATGAGATCATACCAGTGAGATGCACTTAACACATTTCAATTTCAATCTAATCAGCATGTAAGTCAAGTAGTCCAAAGAAATGAGAAAGTTATGCGTGTTGGGAGTTGGCAAAAATCAACATTATTGTCTTTGACACACCATTTGGTGGCATGCCTAGTTTGCTCCATACTTGGAGTTAGGTTCTAAAATTTTGCAAGCATGAACTACTCAACATTTAGGTAATGTTGCAAAAAGAATTAACTTAAAAAGTTAAGTAACGAGAAAGTTATGCGCACCGGAAGTTGGCAAATTTTCAGCTTTTTGCAAAATAGTCAAAGTAGGTTTAAAATTTGCATAACTCATTCAAAACTTAAAGTTTAGGCACCAAACCTTCCAGATCTTACTTTTAATATATAAACCTCATTTTCATTTAACAAACCCTTCATTAAAACAAGGTTATCATGCTCAAACAAAAAGCAAAGTCTACTTTTCACAGAAAAATACAGCTCTGCGCACCTAACTTGCAGCAGTGTTTTGGATGACCAAACGGAGGTTTTAGAATGCGTGCGAGTAGCCAGTTAAAGATAAGACATAGAAATTTACTACGGAAAAAGAATCAACTGATTTCGATAAAAATTGAGCAAGTTATGACCTGTGCAAGTGGACCCAAAAACTAGACATAATCTGTCCAAAAACGGGATTTTTATAAAAGTTGAGCTTCAAAGTTTTAGTTAGCATTTTGATCTTCAAACTTTTAGTAGAGATTTGTAATACCATAATCAACATTTCACCTAAGTTTTACACACCTCATAGCATCCATACAATGTTCATAACAAGATCAAAGCATGAAACTTGCATATAATCCACATAAACCTAAAATTCATCTTCAACTACACAAGCTCTCAACAAGAGCCTTTCATGGCAGATTTTTACCCCAAATCACAGCCCCTAAATCAACCCATTAATCAGCCCCAAATCATCATCTAACTTATCTCCACATAAAACATGTTTCATGAGCATTTTAACACATCAAATTGCATATAATCACAAGATTAACACATGCATTCAACAAATTTCAACATGAAGATTTCTAGGGCTTACTAGGTGAAGAAGAAGGAGATGGATGATGATGATGAGATGGAATTGGAGCTTCCTCTAGCTTTCTTGAAGTTTACTTGAGCTCACAAACCCAATTTCTTGCTTGCTTAATGGTGGAATTCGAAAATCTCCAAGTGTGTGTGTGTGTGTGTGAAGAACCGTTGGTGGGAGAGGAGGAGAGGAAAGAAAGCGTGAAAATGGGGGAAGGGAGGGGTTTGTGGCAGATTTTGATGTTTATAAAAATTACACATTTAGTCCCTCTAGTTCCCTTTTAGACACATAAAGCACAAAACTCAAATAAATGGGTTTTTAACTAAAAACTTGTGAAGTAAAATTTCTAAAATGCTTCTAATTGTTTTTAAACCCATTTAACATGTGATGTTTAGTCAGGGAAAGTATAAATATCATTTATACATAAATATTCAAATTCACGCACGAAGCCCGGTTTCGCATAAAAATACAAATTTTCACAAATAACACATAAGGTCACGAAATAAATTCACGAGACAAGTTATTAAAATTAATTTGCAAATAAACATTAACACATATGCAATTATTCAAATAACGGGTTATGGGTTCACTAACGGGACTAACGGAAAAACTTAACGGAGTTAACTTGGGAAGTTGCAGTTGTTACAGATAATGAAGCAAAAATCCAAATGGGTGCATCTCCCTCTTGTACAACATGTTCTGACTTTGTAATAATTATGGAAGATTGGTTGAAAGAGAAGGAAGTGTTAATTGAAGATTGTAACAAAGCAAAGAATGCACAGAAAGATGCTGAAGAAATATTTAATGCTTTATTTGAAAAGTGTTATCCTCTTCAACAAAAATATGAAAATGTTAATAAAATTGCTATCGATGCTGCTGAGAGAATAACTCAACTTCAGGAGGAACTCACAAAGTTGCGTGATAAAAATGATGAAGTTCGAATGCAAAATAACATTTTCAAACAAGATGTTGTCTATTATCAGAAACAGGTAGAGAAAGTTACTACAGAAGTTCTAGGAGAGTGTAACTTGAGACAATGTCATATTAGTGATTATAACAAATTGTCAGACAAGTACATTGCTTCGCAGAAAGAGTTGATGGAAGCTAATATGAAAATATCTGAACAAATGATATTAATTTTTTATTTTCAAAGGAAATTGAAAAATTGTAACAATTCACCGGCTTTCCTGAATTATTTGTATAAGTTGGAGAAGAGTCAGGAAAATGTAAAGATGCAACTCTTCATCAAGTTCCTGCTCCCGTGGATATTGAAATGTCTATACCAGCTATACCATCTGGTATTGAACAACATGATTATTCAAAATTTACTGATACCAGTTCAGGATAGAAAACAAAGTCCAAATCTAAGAAGCAAAGTGAAGAACAGATTGATACAGTAATGGATTGAAGTTTGATTCAAAATCTACATTTCTTGAAAAAGAAAAGGTGTTTACTGGAGATCTAAGAAAAGTGATAGTGCCAAAGTTTTCTGAGATCATGACAGATGATTCATTAATTTCCGGAAAGAATGATTTGAAAGGAATCAAGTCTGAATTTACAAAAACTTTCCAAACAAGGTCATGAGATATCAAATTCTGTTCAAGATAAATTCAAGCAAAAAAATGGTGGTTTAGGATTTGAAGAAAAAGAAATGCCAATTAAGGATTTCAACAAGAAGGAATTCAAAGCTAAGCAGAAAAAGAAAAAGAAGGTGTTTTCAGATAAGACGACTCAATGTTGGAAGAAGAAAGTATCTTCACCATCTGCCGATGAAAGATTTATTCTTAGGAGTCTTCTTGTATATCTGATGCTACACCATAAGATGGTAACAATTTAGATTCCTTTCATTCTGCTAAGTCAAACTGGTTTTATCATCAAGATAAATTATTTAGTTATGGAGATGATTTTGGTTTTTATGATTCTCCAAAATGTTTTCCAAAATTTCAGAAAACAAAGAAATTTAAACCTGTGATTTCAAAAGTTTATGATGAATGTTTGACTGATCAGTTTGGAAAACCAATTTCAATTAATCCAACTGCTCGTCGACGTTGTTATGAATGTCGTCAGAAGGGTCATTATGCAAATAATTGTCCTACGACAACTAACAGTTCATCATCAAACGCCAAACATACAAAGTATGTTGATCTTGATGGCGTTATTTTTAGTGAACCAATACCCGACACTATCCTTTTCTAGAAAAAGAAGCTTACTTCGGGAAAGTTGGGTAGTAGTTCTGAATGTCACTCATCAATTGACAATGATTTACCAGAACTTTTAAAACCAAAAGAGGAATGGAGACCAAAGGTTGTCTCAACGGCCAACTTTGATTTTGTTGAAGACACTGGGCGAGCTACCATCGTTGTGGATGAGGGTCGGGGTTTTAAAAACCTATTATTTTCCATTGTTTGCAGGTATTTCAAGAAGACATGTTAGTAATCAAAAGATTACTGACGGTGAGATACTTGTGTTTTTTTACGTTTAATTGAATCGTTCCTATCTTTGAAAGACTGATTTTCAAAAATATATTTTCCAAAAATGTGTCTAGTGTTGATCGGTCATTTTCGTTTTTCTTTTTCATTTTCTTCCGTTCATATTTTTAGGGGGAGAAAGCTTGAAAATTCAAAAAAAAAATAGTGTTTGTTTGAATTTTAGGGGGAGAAATTGGAAAATATAAAAAAATGAAAAATTGAGAAATTGATTCGACAAAAGCGAGAAGTGATGGTACATCAGCATATACGTTTATCTTCCATGGATAGATTAAGTCTAAAGGCTGTAGGTACTTGCATAATCTGTGAATGCGCATGACTAATCCGATATCTGCAAGTAAGATATAAACATAAAGTTTGCCTGATGACCTTTGGTTCTTTGCTTCTTGATGAATGTTGTGTGATGATACTGACAAAAATAGAATAAGAGATATTATGATGAATGCATGTTTTCATTTTGTTTGATTTTCTTTATTTTCTAAAATGATCGGACATTTTCTTCGTATCGAAAGATCGACCTGATTGTTATTCGTTTGAGGTTCTGCTTTATTTTACTTGGTGTTTCGTATAATTCATCGGACTTTCTTTGCGTACTCACAAGGCCGACCTGATCGTTGTTGAATTATACACCTTCAACTTGTTTTGTTTTCTTATTTTCTCAAATACTTGGGCTTTCTCTGCGTGTCCACAAGACCGGCCTGATTGCTAGGTATTTGAGATTCTTCTTTATTTTTGCATGACTCATCAAGGATGCTTATATCTCTACAAAAAATTGATTCTATATGATAAAAATGATGATTTGACAGTATTTCTGATAGAGTGGAGGCCGAGTTATCAGTGCATGATAATATTACCTTAAGCATATCTGAAAATGATAAAAATGATTGGTGCATGCTGAAATAAACATAAATGTTGTATTTGCGATTATCTTGGCTTGCATGCTGATTAAAACCAAGATTTAAATTTGCTAGATGCATTATGTCTGATATGATCTCACGTCGTGATCTTTCACGTAAAAGACAAAAATAGTGTCTGTTTCTATAGTATATTTTACATTCATTTCAGAAAATTCAAAAATATTTTTGGTGTGTTTTAGCATAAGTTTGAAAAATCAAAAAGATTTTAGGTTTGTTTTGATATAAACTTTGTAAAAGCCAAAAAGATTTTATTTCTTGTTTGTTTTCGATTGATCGACACAAGATACGAAAAGCATTTTCAAACCTATATCTTGGAGTCTCAAAGAGACGTTTTGCACCAAAACTATTTATGTTGGCCAGGTACTCAAAGGAAAGAGTTAATCACAACTTCAAGTCTTCTGAAGCTGTTGATAAGAATGAAAGAAACTGTGCATCGTCAATATTCAATATCAAGCTACTATCTAGTTGAGGGAGAGTTTGTTTGAAGATATTTTGAACGGATTCTACACTTGAGGGGGGGGGGGGAGTTTGATTGAAGATACAATTTTGTTATGTTGTTAAAGATACTGCACAAGATGAGGGGGAGTTTGTTGATACATAATATGTGCGTCGTGTGAAGTATCAAGACAAGACGATGTGAAGTACAAGACAAAGCAAGATTGATGTTATCCGAACTATAGTTCGGATCAGGTGAACTGGAGTTCGCCTGGAGTTTGGCACATCGAGTATATATAGATATGTTGTCTTGAATTTCTGTAGTAATAAAGAGAAAACTTGGAGAGACCAGATCTTAACTATGTGTTTTGAGTGTGTTTCTCTGTTGGAGCTGATTTGAGAGTTTGTAATTGAGTCTTTGATGATTTCAATAAAAAGCAAACATTTATTTACATCTTGATTCTCTTTCTAACGATCAAGCAAACCCTCTAGTAGGATCCGTATAATGGTTTTTCACACTCCAACATATAGGTAAGCAACATTTGCGACCATAGAGTGCCTCAAAAGGTGCCATACCAATGCTTGAATGATAATTGTTGTTGTATGAGAACTCAATTAATGGCAGATGAGCATCCCAGTTACCATGAAAATCAATTGCACAAGCACGAAGCATATCTTCAAGAGTCTGAATGGTATGCTCAGACTGACCATCCGTTTGAGGATGATAAGCATTACTAAGATCAACGAGTTCCCAAGGCGGATTGAAGAGATTGCCAAAACCGATATATGAAATGCAATCACGGTCGGATATGATGCTTAAAGGAGTACCGTGAAGTCTAATAATTTCATCAACATAGATACGAGCCAATTTTCTAACTTTATAATTTTCATGAATGGCGAGAAAATGAGCAAATTTTGTCAGACGATCAACTATAACCCAAATACTATTATTCCCATTGGAAATGCGTGGAAGTTTAGTGATGAAATCCATAGCAATGTTTTCCCACTTCCAGATTGGAATCATAGGTTGTTCGAGTAAACCAGAGGGTCGTTGATGTTCTGCTTTGACTTTAGAACAAGTAAGACATTTAGCCACAAAAAGCGCAATGTCTTTCTTCAATCCAGGCCACCAATAATGACAACGAAGATCTTGATACATTTTATCAGCACCGGGATGAATTGAATAACGAGTTTTATGAGCCTCATTCATGATAAAAGAACGAAGATTGTCTCAGTCAGGAATCCAGAGACGATTCATAAAGTAAATAAGACCATTGGGCTTGGTTTCCAACTGAAGTTCGGCACCACATGACATTTCCTCATACATGTTGCCTTCTGTCACAGAGATACGCTGAGCTTTAAAGATACGAGACTGGAGGTCAGATAGATTATGAGTATTTTGAAAAAGAATGGGTTTAACATGCTCCTTTCGACTAAGAGCGTCGGTTACGACATTAGCTTTACCTGGATGGTATCGAATCTCACAGTCGTATTCGTTTAGAAGCTTGACCCAACGACGTTGTCGCATGTTGAGCTTCTTCTGATTAAAGATATGCTGAAGACTCTTATGATCAGTAAATGTGACGCATTTGGTACCATATAGGTAATGTCTCCAAGTTTTCAAGGAAAAGACTACAGCACCGAGCTCAAGATCATGTGTCGTATAGTTTTTCTCATGAATCTTAAGTTTCCTTGATGCGTAAGCGATTACCTTTCCTCTTTGCCTAAGAACACATCCGAGGCCTTGGTTTTTAGGCGTCGCAATAGACAACGAAATCATCAGTACCATCAAGAATTGTTAAGATAGGAGCATCACATAATTTTTGCTTAAGCGTTTGAAATGCTTCCTCTTGAGCAGGACCCCACTCAAATGGCTTGCCTTAGTTAGTTAAAGCAGTGAGTGGTACAGTGTAGAGGCTAGATTATGAGGCTTGTAATATTAAATATGTTGGGCTGGGCTTAGAGGGTTTAATTAGATTAGTGGACGAGTTTACTATTAGATATGGGCTTGGGCTTGGGTTTAAGATCAATAGGGGCCCAATAGTAAACCCAATGGGGTGGCTATATAAACCCCATTTGTTTACCATTTGAACAGGCGGATTCTAGTTGTTCACGATCGTAAACAGAGAGGACAGAGTTTACGATTTCTTATCTTGTACCCGACAAGTTCATCTTGTGTACAAAGATCAAGTTTTTACTGTTTTAATCATCGTATTCTTGTGTTCTCTTCATCTCTTTTCTTGAATCAATCACTTACGAGGATTCCGCACTCGTTTGTGATATCAATATCGTGATTTGGTAGAATTTCTGGACCTACAATTGGTATCAGAGCCAAGAAACAAGTGTTTCGAGGTTCTCACGATATTGGATTCAAGTTTTTGTTGGGAAAAGTTTGAGTTTTTGAAGATTTGAAGGCTATTTGAAGGTTTACGACTGGGTTGCTGCTGTTCTTCAGTGTTTACGATCAGGTTTCTGGGTTTTTGGAGTGTTTACGACTGCAAGTTCTTGAAGATTATCATCGGAAACACGTTTACGACTTCAATCTTTGATTTTTACGAGTTTACGACCCGAAAGTTGGAGTTTACGATTGTACTTGATCGAAATCAGGTGTTTACGACATTTCTTTACCGGAAACACTCATCGTAATCGGAGTTTACGACTGTGCTGGATCGGATTCGCCGTTTACGACTTAACTCAATCGGAATCATTGTTTATGGCTGAAGGTGTTTGCGATTGAAGGTGTTTACGACTGAAGGTGTTTACGATTCACTGTGTTCGTAAACAGGTGATTACGATCGTAAACAGGGTGTACGATCGGAAACAGGATTTGCGGCAAAAAGTCACTATTTCACACTTTCACGGAAACGGACGTAACTTTTGACTCGTTTGGAGTTAGAGGCTCAAATTTTAACACGACGTTCGTGACACTGAGCCCCAGAATTACCCCGGACTAACGTCCAGGGCAGCTCGTTTGGACCCCCAAATTCCACTCCGAAGGCCTCCGTTTTTCAGTTTTAAGTTTCTGACACTATTCTTTGAATAGTGATTTTGCCGATTTTGCCGTTTTTGCTGATTTTTCAAAATTTTCAGAAGCTGCATAATGAGTTCAGTGGTTGAAGAAAAGAATATAGTTGAGGACATAGATGATTTCACAGATGAAGTTGACAAAACTGAGATATGCTCCAATCCCACTTGTGCTCGTATAATTCCTGGACTAAGGCAAATTTGTAAAAATTATCAGTTAGAATTGTTTGAGATAAAATGCGAGAGGAGTTCTTTTAAGGGTAGATGGCAAAAGAATGAGGAGAAGGTAAAAGCTCAGAAACTAGACATTGTGAAATATCAAAAACTTGCTACTGAGAAAACTCTACTGTATGACAATGCAAAGTTAGAAATAGCTGAGCTTAGGAAGCAGGTAGATGAGCTCACACATAAGAACAATGAGTTGCAAGTGAAACTAGATGTGAATCAAATGAGAAGCAAAAGAATGCTCGATGCTGGAAAGGAATTGTCACATGCTGTTGTGACTGGTCAAGTTGGGAAAGACACATCTGGGTTTGGGTCAGAGAAAACTGATAAATCTTTGGCAATGAACAGCATCATTCCTCCACCAGTTCCCAGAGACATTATAGGAATACTTCTTAGTGAGGATCAAGTTGAATGAACCAAATCTGATTATAAAGAAGCTGCTCCTCCTATTGATAGTGTCTTGATTGGAACTACACCATTGACTCAAGAGGAAATAGACAATGAGGCAAACGTGACATATGGTGAAGGGAGAATAGAGGACGTATCAAGAGATGATGCTGAGTGCCAGGAGTATAACAGATGTCATAACTCTAAGTCGGATGAAGCTGGGATAGAGTTGAAACCATACCCTAAAATTGAAACCCCATGCTTCAAAGTTATTGACGAAGTCAAAAGGGAAAAGGTGATCTTGACGACACGGCCTGAGGGGAAGATCTTTATGACATCTGGATCAATGTTTGACCAAGAACCAGATGTAGGATATGAATTACCATCCTTCTCCTCCAAGTTCAAGGGAATAACCGATGGAGTGATAAGTGAACCTAAAGTTGAGAGGCCAAAGATCACCATCAAGCATTCAAGTATGAAACCAACAGCTGAAGTGAAGAATGAAAAACTAAAGGGAGTAGCTGTGTCTCCCATTTCTTCAGTTGGATCATGCAGTTGCCGTTGTAATTGCAAGAATGGTGCTTCAACGTCAAAGAATCAAGGAAGCACAAAGACAGTAAAGATGGGTTCGACACAGGCTTCGACAAACCAGCAGAGAATCAAATCTGAAGCTGCAGTCAAACCAAAGAAGCATACACAAGGCAAACCAGCTCCATATCAGCCACCAAAGACAAATGGTGTGACAACCGGCAATTTCCCAGGTTAAACCCATTGATAACTTGTGTTATATGTTCGAGTAAGTTAACCGACATCTAGACTCATGTGCAACGTTCGTGTAACTATTCTAGTTAACTGATGTAACGGACGTTATCAAGATGTGACAACCGGCAATTTCCCAGGTTAAACCCATTGATAACTTGTGTTATATTTTGATAACGTCCGTTACATCAGTTAACTAGAATAGTTACACGAACGTTGCACATCCAATTTTGGGAACGGAGCACCACCAGGGGGTCCGAGTCGAGGTTTTCGATTTTGTTTCGGCATCAAAAACACGTCAAAACTCATCTTTGATTCGAGGTAACTATTTCCCTATTAACACAAGTTATCAATGGGTTTAACCTGGGAAATTGCCGGTTGTCACAAATGGGTACACGTCTGACTTCTATCTAAAGAAGAAGACTTGCTTTAATTGTGGCATCGCTGGTCATATTTCTAGAAACTGTCTTTATCGCCCCTATGAACCTTATTTTCCGAAAAGTCAAAGGGTTTCATCTCAGGAGTCTGTAAAGTCTAAGCCAATGATGCTGCAAACACCTAAGGCAAGGAAGACTGTTGCTCCTAAGGTTAAACCCTCTGATCAACATTGGGGCGCTGCCAAAGCTGAAAGAAAATCTATAAACAAAAGTCTTCCAAGTTACAAAAATTTTCAAAAACAGGTGAAGAAACTAGTTTCAAAACAACCAAAGCTTAAAAAACCCAAGGTAACTAGAACTGTTTTCAAAAATGATTTTAAAATGCAGAAGGTTGAAATACCTAGAGTCACAACTCAAAAGGGGACGAAAACAAAAACTGTTTTGAAAAGTGAATCTAAAACGAAGAAGGTTGAAATACCTAAGGTCATAACTCCAAAGGTGACTAAAACAAATGTTAAATCACCTGGAACTTGGAAACCAAAGGCTAATGCAGCTACAACCGAATCATCCCAACTTCCTGATTTTTCAAAAGGAATGTTTTTAAAAGAAATTTCATTCATTGATTCCTCAGGGGTACCCAGAAAAACAATGGCCTGGGTACTATTAGCTAACTAATCTCTCACTCTGTGCAGGAACGATCAAGGAGGATTATCACTAACGTTTTTATTACTAATTTGTTTGTTGATAAGTGATTGTTCCAGGCACAGTTTAGGAGACGTATCTTCATGACATGTCAAGTAATCTATAAATGGAAGGTATGTCTCATTGAGAGGTAAAAGGTCAAAATCAGCATGAAAGGTACTGTTCTTAACTTGGTTGTTTGAATGATGAGGCAACAAAGGGTCTTTTGAGTCAAACCTACTTCATTAAAGTTTCAATTGAGCAGTTGATTGATTATGTGTTTGACCTCAAATGCAATGAAGTGTGCATGTCATGAAACCCAATTTTCTAAAATTTTCAAATCAATACTTTGAAAGTTAGTTTGGCCAGATGTCTGCAATATTTAGTGTTTTGTTCACTTAAGTGTGTTTGTGTGTTTTATTTTTATTGTTTAAAAAAAATAAATAAATAAAAATTAAAATGATGTTCACAAAATTGTGACATTAGAAATCAAAAAGCAAGGGGAAGAAATGTAAAGATAAAGAAAAAGTTGACCCCTCAAAAATAGTGTGCTTTTCAATTTTTAATTGGTTGTGTCTTGTTTCTGAGATGTTTAGGGGAAGTAAAACGAATGTCCGGGTTGGAGATGGCTGACAGGCGTAACGCGGAAGTGAAAAGCAAGCTCCACGATGATATGCTCGGTAGGCTCGACCTAAACTTATGACTTCCAATGAAAGTGCAGTAAACTTAAAAGATATATATGTTTAGTTTCCCATCCTAGGTTGCATGGTTTAAAAGACTGAGTCCCGGCAAAAATGGGTTGAGAGTGGTAATTACCTAGTATTCACTCTCTCACACGCCATGTCTCTGCTGTCATGACTACACCACATAATAAAAAGAAAAGAAAAAGAAATAATAAAAAAAATGAAAAAGAAAAGAGAATAAATAATCACTCAGTTGGTCTTCTTTGCGTGCTTAACGGCCGACCTGATCACCAACTGATGGTTAATGAAATAAGTGGTAGTCATAACGGTGTTGCATGGTTCCTCAAGCTGGGGGTTTGTGAATCCTCAATAAACTCTAAGGTTGGGTAGGTTTTGCCGTGTACGCTTGGGTGTAGGGATAATTAAACATGATGGTAATATTGTACTATATTAAACATGACGCATTCGGTCGGGATTAAACGGGTTTGAGTTTAAAGCGGACAAACATACCGGCAATCACTTGGACTAGTTGAGTAACTGAAGCTGAAAAGAGTTTCTCAATCAGATTCATACAGTTTGATCCCTTGTAAACTTTCTCATGTTTGGTTTGGTAAGTATTTGTTTAGTTTATATCTTTCGTGTGTGAGTCGTTAAGTTCTTTTTGGTGTGTTTTCGTCTTGGCCAGGTTGATTTGAGAAGTCAAAATGTGTTTTTCATGGGTTTTAATGCATGACAATATGCCCCGGACAGATCTTGCCAAATTTTTAAGGGAAGGAGTATGGGATAATAAGTATTATCCGAAGGGAACTCGAGGATGATACTTATTATCTAATGGAAAAGACTTCCTCCGTCAGATCTTGACAAATTTTTAGGGGAAGGAGGGAGGATAATAAGTATTATCCGAAAAGACTTCCATAATACATAGTATCCGAAGGGAACTCGAAGATAATATGTATTATCTCAGGGGAAGTCCTTAGCTGAGGGGAAGTTATAGCTAAGGGGAAGTCTTTAGAGGTCTTGGGTTCAGGGGAAGTTTTATAGAAAACCCGTAATCTATATTAGGGTTTTTGGTTAAAATAATGTTAATTTGAATCAATCGAACAGATGATAATTACCCTCTAACCCAAAGACTGGTAATCAAATGTCTGGTGAAGTATATTTTTTCAAATGTGTGTCAGACAGGTTGATGATAGAAAGATGCTGCTGCTGCTCAAAGTTAAAGAACCAGCCGGACAAGGCTTCCATCTGAAAAGCAACTGTTCAGGGGAAGTTGTTGGTGTCTTTACAAGTTTCCAAAAGCTTCAAAAGAGCTTCAAAGAAGATGTTCACGTGTTTAGGGGAAGCTGAAGATTTTAAAGTCAATTGATGAAGAAAATGATGCAGAGAGCAGTTAGAGATCATGAAGATCCTAGATCAACAATCAAGTTTTCCAAAGTTAGGAGGTTTTCAAAATTTACCCTCTAATTTTTGGAGACTCAAGACAGTTACCGAAGACTCAGCAAGAACCAGTTCTTTCAAAAGAAGCAAGTCATTGAGAATCCTCCATCTCATTAACTTGTTCATTTCAAGAAGTTCGAGCTGATGCTGATCAAGAGAAAGCCCCAAGTGCCCGTTATGAAACCCAATGAAGATTTCAGCGGAAAGAATCTTCATCAGCATCTATGCCAACCAGTCAAGAAGAAGAATTTCAAGATTGAAGACATTTAATATCACAAGCCTAGGGGAAGATTGTAGAGGCTAGATTATGAGGCTTGTAATATTAAATATGTTGGGCTGGGCTTAGAGGGTTTAATTAGATTAGTGGACAAGTTTACTATTAGATATGGGCTTGGGCTTGGGTTTAAGATCAATAGGGGCCCAATAGTAAACCCAATGGGGTGGCTATATAAACCCCATTGGTTTACCATTTAAACGGGCGGATTCTAGTTGTTCACGATCGTAAACAGAGAGGACAGAGTTTACGATTTCTTATCTTGTACCCGACAAGTTCATCTTGTGTGCAAAGATCAAGTTTTTACTGTTTTAATCATCGTATTCTTGTGTTCTCTTCATCTCTTTTCTTGAATCAATCACTTACGAGGATTCCGCACTCGTTTGTGATATCAATATCGTGATTTGGTAAAATTTCTGGACCTACATACAGCGATCCTGGAGAAGTTTGAAATGAAACAACGATAATAGCTCGCTAAACCAAGAAAAGAGCTGGCCTCAGTAGGGGTAGTTGGGGTATTCCAGTTCTTAACGGCTTGAACCTTTGTAGGAACAACATGAAAACCCTTTCTTTTGACAATGTGTCCTAAAAATTGAACTTCTTTATGCCAAAATTCACATTTAGAGAATTTTGCATATAATTGTTCTTTCTTTAGAAGTTCCAACATTAGTCGAAGGTGATTATCATGGTATGATTCCAATTTGGAGTATATAAGAATATCATCAATGAAGACTATGACAGACTTAACAAGATATGGTTTACAAATGCGATTCATGAGATCCATGAATACAGCAGATGCATTTGTTAAACCAAAAGGCATGACAGTGAATTCGTAATGCCCATACCTTATGCGAAAGGCGGTCAAGGGAATGTCATCCTCATGTACTCGAAGTTGCTGATAGCCATAATGAAGGTCAATTTTAGAGAAACACATGGCTCCTTGGAGTTGGTAAAAAAGATCATCAATCCTAGGCAAAGGATAACGATTCGTGATGGTAAGTTTATTGAGCTCATGGAAATCAATACACATACGAAACGTACCATCTTTCTTCTTTACGAAAAGAATAGGTGCTTTCCAAGGGGAGGAACTAGGACGAATGAAAAGCCTTTATAAGAGAGTTCCTAAAGTTATTTAGAGAGTTCCTGCATTACTGAGGGTGCAAGGCGATAAGGTGACTTTGCAACAGGAGTGGCACTAGGAACAAGGTCGATGCAAAAGTCAATTTGGCAATCGGGAAGAAGACCTGATATGTCTTCAGGAATACTTTTGGGAAGCCCCGAACGACTGGGATGTCTTTAATCCTCTTTTCCTTATAACGAACTTCCATAATGTGAGCCAAGAATGTTGCATACTCCTTACGCAAGTACTTGCGGGCTTTAGTACATGACATGAGTTTGAGCCTGTTTGATGGTTTATCGCCATAAATTACCAGGAATTGATCATCTGGACGAGGAATACGAATGGTTTTATTGAAACAAATAACCTTAGCATGATGTCGAGATAGCCAATCCTATGATGTCAAAGCTCCCGAGTTGCATAGGAATAAGGTAAATAGAGTAAGAATGATCACCGAATTCAAAGTACAATCATGAAGAACATAATCAAGGGTTATTGATTTACCATTAGCTACTTATATAGAGATGGGTGGTTCAAGTGCAGTACGAGATATAACAAGCAATGGTTCAAATTCTAATGAAACGAAGCTCCTATCGGCACTAGTATCAAATAAAACGAAAACATAACGATTATTAATACGAAACGTACCATTGACAACTTCCTGGTTGACCTGAGCCTGATTGGCGTTGATATTGAATGCTCGAGCAGGTGCACCACGATTAGCATTATTTCCATTTGGATTAGCAGCAATGAGTCTTGGACATGCATTGCGGAGATGACCAGGATCACCGTAATTGTAGCAAACACGAGCCCGAGGTGCTTGGGCAATGGCAGGCTGAACAGGCTGATGAGCCACTGGTTGAACTATTTGAGTTTGATTACGGGCAGGCGATTGACACCTATTTATAAAGTGACCATAACGGCCACAATTCAGACAAACCCGACATGCCATAGTTGCTGGATGGTGGAATTTGCAGGTGTTACACAGAGGATGAACACCAGTGTATTGCCTCTTAGCAGGCGGAGCTTTGGGTGTGACCTGAGAAACAGGCACAACAGGAATAGCAGGAGTAGTAGGAGTGGTGATGGCAAAGTTATCGTTGTCAGATTTCCGCTTCTTTTTGTTGGTCTTAGAAGACCCAGCCTTAGATCCTTTAGTTGATTCAGACTTAGAATTCTTCTTGGACCCCTTTCTAGTTAAATTTCCTTCCTTAACGTGGTTATCAGTTAACCTTCCTGCAAGAGCGATGACATCATCAAGTTTTTCAGGGTGGCTTGCCCAAACTGCGTCTTGGATTATCATAGGCAGACCACCTATGTATCTTTCAATAGCACGATACTTCGGGAGTAACGATATGGGGTACAAAGAGTTTTAGTTCATGAAACTGATCATTGAAGGCTTGATTTTCTCCACTGTCCTGCTCAAGTTCCTAGAGTTTCTCTTCCAGTTTCTTTCGTTCACTAGGAGGACAGAATTTACGTGTCATTAGCTCTTTGACTTCATTCCATGATAAGGCTAATACAACGTCAGCACCATGATTTCGTTTCTCGCTGTTCCACCAAGTGAGTGCCTTTTTGGTTAAGGTATTTTCGATACCCTCGAACCATTATAGTAGACCGGTTGCGCCATCAGAACCATTGTATTTTGGAGGATTAAAAGAATTAAATTGCTTATATGAGCAAGTAGGTACATGAGCAGCTAAGGAAACAACATTGGCATTTAGGTTTTGCTGAACTTGAACTATCATATCCGGTATAACTGCTGCCATTTGTTTGGCAATTTCGGCAGTTAATTTGGACCCAGATTTCTTGTATTGACGACCGTGACCCATGAGACGTTTAGACAGGTAATCAATAATAAAACACATGTAATCAAGTTGAATTTTGTTTAAGAATCCATGGAATGGTTCTCGTCTCCTGATTAGAAAACCACATCTGTTGACTTATCAGAGTTGTATTAGTGATAGTTGACATGTTTTGGCCTAATATGTTTCAGACACTCTCGTCGGGGCGTCCCAGGTGAGCGTTTGGATCCTTCAGATGATTCGAATTTGTATGCAATGCTTCTCTTTACAGAGACCCCGGTTACCGGTGTATCCACCCTTCCAGTTACTACATGTCTATCACCAATGCTAACTCTGACGAGATTATAGAATTGAGAAAATAACGTTTTCTGAGTGACACGTAAGCCACCACCTTTTAAAATAGAGGCTAGGAAGCCAGAAGATTTCGTGTAAAAGTGTATGCTGTCAAGAGTTTTGAGGAGGTTTAAATAGAGGCAAGATCAAGAAATATCATAGGACATAACATATATATAGGCATACATTACATGAGGTTATTATGTAAGACTCCTATGGCATAGTCTAGGTCATCCATTTCTAGTAACCTAAATTCCTATAGCCATGGCTCTGATACCAATCTGTGACACCCTGATCGACAGCAGAATATGTCGGGGCGTGATAAATTGTCCAGATACACACAACCACTAATCTGAGTTGCAATATTTCTTAATCATCCTATTTATTTATAGTGAACAAAACACTCGATAAAACATTCATACAAAGACAAAATACAAACTAATATATTTAATTAAGCTAGGTCCAGTATTCCCTAGCGTGATAACACCACGAAAGATTCAGATAGCATTTCCTGCATCATGTATAAAATATATGTCAACTACTAGAGTTGGTGAGTACACATAGGTTTAGTTCAAAATATAAGTTTAAAACATGCGATCAATGAATCATGTGAAAGATTAAGTATATGATAGCAAGCATTAGAGATAATATGTGTCGCGTAATTCAACCCGTGACAATTTAGGTACCAATCACCTGATGCTAATTACCGGTCAAACTAGGTGGGTTGTCAAACAATAGCTATGAAAGGACCCAAGACTTGGCGTTGTTAATGATTATGCTAAGATTATAGATGATGTTTCCTCAAATTTCAAGTTTCAAGTTCCAAGTATCCAGTCTCACATACAAGTAACCACATACAAATCTACATTACCCAAATAATCGCATAGCTTTCAAATAAGAATAAAGAATACTGAGTTTTGATACGGATACATGTTACACCCCAAATAATAAAGGAAGAGGGGCTACGAGTACTCACTTGATTGATGGGTATAGAGCGTGCAAAAGACAACGAAAGTGATGACAATCACTTGGATTAACCTAACGATACGAGTGACGGAATAAATGCAGGATATGATGCCATGATTTTATGTGTTTAGTAATTAAATTTGTTAATTCAAATAAAATATATTTATCATTTAATATAAATATATGTTTTGCTTATTAGCTTTTATTAAAAGATATAATATATATATATATATATATATTTCTAATAAAGAAATGATAATATATAATATATTTCATAAAATTTGTAAAGGATTTATACAAATGATTTTAATTACCTTGATTTTTTTAGACATAAAATGAGATGTTCTCATTATTTTGTATTTTTATCAAATATTTAATTTTATAAATATTTTAAATAAAAATCAAACGTATTCAAAAAATAATAATAATTTAGGGTTTTAACCACAATGATATATTATGATACCCCTCAAACTTTGAAATCTAATTACATAGCCATTTGTCCAATTTTGATATTTTAATATCGTAAAAACCCCGTTTTTAACCAAATTTTTAAATAGATATCAAACGTATTCCAAACATGAAATTGACTTAGGGGTTTCTTAACATATGATATTTTATAGCATTTTAGGTCCTAATTCATAACAGAAAGCTTGAATTTAACAAAACAAAGTTATGAACCCTAAATTTTAAGCTTTCTGTAATTCGATCTAAACAAGGATATGAACTGAAATTGATAGAGGGCTTTTGTTAATCATACCAAATGATGTGTGACTGCAGAAATTGAGAGCTTGAGCACGTAATATTTGAGAGAATTTGGACAGTGAAGGTTCGAGTACGGGTTTGGGGATTTTTGGGTATAAAATCACGAAATTAAGTGATGAAATGAGCTGATTTCGGTCCCCATTAATAGTATTGAGGGCGAAATGTAGAGAGGACACGACATTAGCTGAGTAATCGGACCAAAATGACATGAAACGGGGCTATAGAATGGATTAATCACAAGTCTAAACATAGGTTGCCACCTGGGGCTACGATGTGGGCCGTAATGGTTTCGGAAAATATGCTATAAGCCCCGCATAGCAATCTGGAAAAGTCAGTTTTGCTGAATTTACATATTTAGTCCCTATAGTGTGGTTATGTACGGTTTTAGCCTCTGAACTTTAATAAAATGACACTTTATACCCCCAAAACTTTATAAAACATATTTTTATTATATTTTTAACTTTGGAGTAGAATATTTATTTTTGAAAATTACGAGACTTACGGTTATCAACGAAATTGCGTAAAAATTGTCAAAATTTTATTATTTTTGTTATAAACCTTCAAAATTTTTGTGAAACCTCACTAGTATTTATTTGTATGCGTGACTAGTATTACACACAAATAAAATATAATTTTGGGTTACTTAAGTCTTCCGGTTTTACTATAAATAATGAAATTGAATTAAGTAACGTTTACATTAAAACGTTTAGATGATTTCTTCGAATTCCGATTATAATTATTCAATCATACAATATAATTGAAATAAAAATAATCAACGAATATGAAATGATTCTCTATTGATTTATGATTATGATTACAATCCGAAATCGAAAACGGGTTAGGTATAAATACATTTGAATTTACCGAAGTGTCATAGAAACCGCATCAGGTTTGTGATCATACCTTCTTTGTTCGCTTTTCTTCAACGGCGATGATCTAAAAATCAAGTGTTTGATGGAGCTTGCTCCCTTCACTGGCGATTAATTTTGTAGAGAGAATTTGAGTTCTGAAGATAAAGAAAGGTTAAAGATGAGAAACGGTGAAGGAACCCTAAAAGGACCTGAGGAGTTGGCGTAGAAGAGATCGACGCAAAAATAGAGTTTCTTTCCACCGGGTTATAATAAATCAAATGGGTCGAGAAGATCCGTGACCTTTTTCATTTTTCTTTTGAATTTTGTAATTTAAAAATATGAGAAAATGACACATAAGATTTTTCCTATGTGGCATGAGTAAAAGGATATATGTGGACTTAAAAGCTTGTGTTAATAGATAGGAAGATACACCACCCTCACGTCATATGACATGCATTCAAAGTTGTATTCTAGATACATTTGGTTGGTTTTTGCATATTGGGTCGTGTCTTTATCCCTAACGACTTAGAATTGTTGGGTCAAACAAATTAGAAGCCCTTAAAAAAATGCATAAAATCCTCTTGGACACTTAATTTAAAAAAAAAGGTTGAATATTTTTGTAATAATGGTTATCATAATAGTCTCGCATATCTCTTGAATCATTTTATATATAAAAAAGTTTGAATATTTTTGCAGTGATGGTTATCATAGTAGTCTTCCATATTTATTATCTTATTGCAGATTTTTGTTGTTTCCAGCTTGGTTCCAAGGTTACTGGACTTTTCTTTTTACTATAGATGTTTGTTAATGTTACATCA
This sequence comes from Deinandra increscens subsp. villosa, assembly GCA_039602395.1. Lineage (NCBI taxonomy): Eukaryota > Viridiplantae > Streptophyta > Magnoliopsida > Asterales > Asteraceae > Deinandra > Deinandra increscens. The sequence continues at coordinate 4,656,412 of JBCNJP010000025.1, read as the reverse complement.
TTTTTTTTTATGAATCATCGATTTTGTTTACATTTGAATTTAGAATTGTATCAGAGAACTAAGACTAAACCCCAAAATCAAAATCTCAGTTCTGATCAACTATCTGCATGATGTAAAATCGTATATTCATTTATCACACACTAGGTTAGTAACCCGTGTATTAAACGGGTTGAATAGAGATTAATAACATTAGATAAATACAAAAAAAAAGATAATGATCATGAAATTTGAAAATTATGATTGATAATAAATTGTTATAACATTTAAAAAGTTTATTATGTTTGACAAGTTGTTGATTACTTTTCACAAAAAGACTAAAATTATTGAGTAATTAATCAAATCTACATTAATTTTATCCAAATTTTAAAATAGAAATTTAGCTTTTACAAAATTGGTAATTAAATTAAATTGATGATTTACTAAGTTGGTAATTGATTGTGAGCTTGACATGTGGCGGTGATATGGACCCTTTATAAATGAGACATGTGGATAAAAAATTTAGTGCTTTATTAGGATTATTATATTAAGAGAATATTGATGTATAGAGGACTATAAATAAAGATTACAAAAAGTGATAACCGGAGGTAAGTAAGGAAAAGCAGTCAATCCTAACTAATTGACAATTATTTATATATATAAAAAAATCACGTGTCAGTCTCTAAAAACAGCACTACTCAAGTCACATGTTTTTTGTCCATTGGTTTATACGGACGGTTATATCAACGTGTTCTACAGATGCTTTATTAAACTCCATGCGCCTTGCCTTCATTCAACTCAAAAGTTTTTCGCTGCTTTATTAAGGTCCACCAGTTTTTTATCTTCATTCACCTCCGCATGTTTCTCTTTCTAAAACTTAAAGAGCGCTTTAGCTCTGTCGTCTACCCTCTCTTCTCTTTAGCAGCTCCTCTCCAACTTGCTTAATGGCCACTGTGGTCGCCGTAGTGTCGTCGTTGTATGGTTTCTGCTACCCGTCGGTGGTTACCGGCTGTTTTAAATGTCTTGACCGTCGAATTTTTGCGATAGTCTTACCAGAGACGGCGTGACGTTCATCGCAGTTGTCGCCAGATTATGAGCCACTTGCTGTTTATATTTACGTTCTACTTTCGCCGTGGTAACGATTGGCTACTTATATTTCGCGATGATCTTCCCGGTAGAGGTGTGGTGTTCATTCCATCCGCTGTTGGGTTATGAGCGATGATTTTTTCGTACTTTTGCATTGGTAAACCATTTGTGCATTTTTTCGCGATGATCTTACCGGCGAACGCGCGACGTTAATCGTATCTATTGCCGGATTATGACCCGATGACCCCTGATTGGCATGCTCTTGATTTTTTATCGGATTGGAAATCATATATTTGAATTGAAAGTTCTCTTACGGCTGTGATGATCTTTTATCAAATCTGAGTCCGATTACTGCTTCAGTTAAAATGGCCTCTGTTTTATCTTGGGAATTTAGAGCTTTTAAAAGCGAACTCTGAAAGTTATTTTGCCATTTCCTGGGTGTGATTGGATAATCATCATTTTTTTTGGTTGTGACCACGTGATTTAAAGTGATGTAGAACATTATGATATGTTTTTGGTTCTTTTTATGGACTGTCGATCTTCTTAAATCTTCCTACCTATTCTTTTCAGATAGATTTTTGGTTCTCTTTTCGGACCGTGATGATCTTCTTCATTCTTCAGATTGTGTAAGAGTGTCTGTTGCCTAATTGGCGTGGCAATTGACTTTTGCAGCATGTAACACCCCAAGATTACATATATATATATATATATATATATATATATATAGATATATATAGCAAATACGTGTTTGAATTATGAATACGTGAGTTTGATTGATGAATATGGTGAGACTATACATTAGATATGTTGCATCTGTTAGAACTAGGTGTTTGATGGCTAACGTGATGAAACATGCATAAATGTCTTAAACATCAAGAAAGTGATATATGAGATGAATATGTGTTTATATGAATAGCATGATGATACTGTTGGGATTTACAGTGGTTGTCCGGGTTACCGATTTTAATTTTATTAAAACCGATTCAATAAATAAATTAATACTAGATTAATTTAGCAGCGAAAACGATTTAATTTAAAACACGTGGATGTAACTGTAACAGGATCAATCACCGTACACAAAACACAAGAAAAATATTTATTTAAAATAAATAAATTAATTAAATTAAATATCTAAATAATTTAGATGTACCTTGGCAGGATCCGAGCAACCGCTCGAGACACCCGGATTCAACGGGCTCGCGCTATGACGAACTTAGACATCTGACTCGAACCTGCGAGACAGATCATCAACGGCGGCGGTAGTGGCAGCGGCGGTGGTAGGGATACCACCGGTGGTGGTGACAAAAGATTCTCCTTCGGAATAGCGACCGGAACAGTCCCCACGAGGATTTCGTCACCGGTGACCGGCGGTGACACGGTGGCGGTGGCCGGCGGGTACAGGGGCGCAGGCCACGACGAGGGGACCGGGCGCGGTGGCTTCGGTTGCGCCAGCAGCGCGAGGACCACCGGCTGGTTGTCGCGCGGTGGCGCGGAGGAGGCAGCAGCGGCGGCGGTGGCTCGGGCTACGGCTTCGGCTTCGGCTCGGGCTGCGGCTTCGGCTCGGACTGCGACAACTTCGTTTTCGAGGCGGGAACAGATGCTGGCGAGACGGGGATCCATCGGAAATACGGAGGATCACGGTGGTGGTGTCAGACGGTGGTTGGCGGCAGCCGAAGGGGGTGGGTCGCCGGTTACGGTCGACGAAGGGGAGAGAGAGAGAGAGAGAGAGATTTAGGGTTTGTGACTTGTCTAACAATTTTACTCCTCTCTCCCTATTTTACTAAAAAAAATCGCGGACCGGGGCTCTGACGGACTGGGCCCGGTCGCGATTTCCTTTGGTCCACCAAACTGATCAGTCTGTTAATCCGGTAACAACTGATCAGTTCGTCTATTTATTTCACGAGCATTTTTAGCCAAAAGTTTTGTCGTTTTAATTAAATAAATAATTTATATTTATTTAATTAACCATTTAGTTCGTTTAATACTAATTAACAATTAATTAGATTTAATACTCCGTTGACCCGGGTGTAACTCTACGGGTCAATATTGGTCGGGTTCGTTAATTCGTCGGGTCAGGACACCCTATTTCCAACAGTCTCCCACTTGGACTGAACGCGACAGTTTAACGAGCGTAGTCAGAGGCACTCTAGCTATGCATGGCTACACCAACTAATATTGACACTTTAAGTCGTCAGCCAAAGTATATCTGATTGACAATCAAGCAGACTCATGACTTGTGCATTCATTGTCATATGTTCCTTTCTGTATAAGACATTGATGAATTATGAGACATGGACTCTCATATTTTATTCATTGATTTTCGTTCTCGATACAATTCGAAGTGATCCAACAAACACACAGTAAGTTTGGGTGAGGCCTCACACTTATCACTTGGAATCAACGAGAGCGCCTATATGTCTAACCGTTGCCGAAGCAAGAGTACAGAATCCCTTGTTGAGGCATACAACTCCCACTAAACCTCAGAGCCATTCCCAAAGGTAACCGTTATTGTTGGCAGTTACGTGACAACGTTAGGCTACAATCAAAGAATGTTCTTTAGTAGAAGGGAGTTCGAATATGCGTCTCATGTCTAAGGATACATTAGAGCATGCATTAATCAAGCAAGCAAGACTTCCATGTTTGCATTGCATGATGTGAGTTACGTCCAACGTCATTCACCAATGAGGTTCGTGAGTTTGAACGTTAAGCAACTTTAAGGTTGAAGCAGTCACAATAGTCTTATTTTAGTATAGCTCCCACTAACTAATCGACTACGGACATTTAGGACAAGAACTTATTATCCAAGGATTAAACGTATAAATATTGAACACAGTTATGTAATTTATTATTGCATAAAACAGATGGAATAAGAATAATATAGATAACTGCTGGTGTTCATACATCCAAATACTGAATCAAAACATGTCTTTAGCTAATCTAAGCCCTATCGCTTCTCTGTGGCGTACATGAGTCTCCTGAGTCACAGGCTTAGTGAAGGGATCAACTAAGTTTTGATCTGTGTGTACTTTGCTTATTTTGATTTCATTTATGTCGACTACTTCTCTTATGTAGTGGAACTTCCTCAGGATGTGCTTAGCCTTCTTGTGAGACCCTTGCTCTTTGGCTTGAGCTATAGCGCCTGTGTTATCGCACAACATCTCGATGGGTTGCCTTATGCTTGGCACTGCATCGAGATCGGATATGAACTTCTTCATCCACATGGCTTCCTTAGCAGCTTCTGAGGCGGCTATGTATTCCGATTCAGTAGTAGAATTAGCTACTACTGGTTGTTTTGAGCTTCTCCAGGAAACAGCCCCTCCGTTAAGAGTGAATACGAATCCCGACTGTGAGCGAGAGTCATCTCGGTCAGTCTGAAAACTAGCGTCAGTGTAACACCTTACAGTGAGCTCTTCATCAACACCTCCGTATACGAGAAACATATCAGTGGTGTTTCTCAAGTATTTTAATATGTTCTTTACAACCGTCTAGTGAGCTAGTCCTGGTGTCTGTTGGTACCGACTTGTCACGCTCAGTGCATACGAGACATCCGGTCGTGTGCAGAGCATGGCATACATGATAGATCCAATAGCAGAGGCAAAATGGGATCGATGTCATTTGGCTTATCTCGCGCTCCGTTTTAGGTGCTTGAGATTTGTCCAAGATTGTTCCCTTAGTCATGGGAACGTCTCCTTTCTTGGAGTTTCTCATGTTGAACCGAGCTATGATCTTATCAACGTATGTGCTTTGACTGAGTCCCAAAAGGCGCTTAGATCGATCTCTGTGAATTTTAATTCCCAGAATGTAAGCGGCTTCTCCAAGGTCTTTCATAGCGAAACAAGATGAAATCCATTTCTTAACATCGTTAAGCATGGGTATGTTGTTTCCTATGATCAATATATCGTCCACGTATAGTACGAGGAATGATACATCGCTCCCACTTGCCTTTCTATAAACACAACGTTCATCTTTATTTTGATCAAAACCAAACTCTTTGACCTTTTGATCAAAACGAATATTACAGCTTCGAGATGCCTGCTTGAGTCCATAAATGGACTTGCTTAGCTTGCAAACCTTGTTTGGATTCTCTGGATCGACAAAACCATCAGGCTGAACCATGTAGACATCCTCTTCGAGTTGTCCGTTCATGAAAGCGGTTTTAACGTCCATTTGCCATATTTCATAATCATGGTATGCGGCTATGGCAAGGAGAATCCTGATCGATTTGATCATGACAACGGGCGAAAAGGTCTCATCATAGTCAATCCCTTGGGTTTGGGTGAAACCTTTCGCTACAATCCGTACCTTGTAGGTTTGCACATTTCCATGCATGTCAGTTTTTCTTTTAAAGTTCCACTTGCTCCCTACTGCCCATGTACCGGGGGTAGCTCAATCAAGTCCCAGACGTGATTGTCACGCATGGATTGCATCTCAATGTTCATGGCTTCAAGCCATTTATCAGATTCCGGATCTGACATAGCAGCTTTGTAGTTAATAGGCTCATCGTTAGAATCGGCTATTAACAGAACGTCAAAGGCCTCATGATATCCAAGGTATCTATCAGGCTCATATCGTATTCTTTCGCTCCTAAGAACGCTTGTGCTTGTGCTTGGGTCTGATGGTGTGACAACAATTTGTCGGTCAGACGCAGCGACCGTCTCAGGTTTAGGTGTATCTCGAATTTCTTCAAGATCCACTGGATCATTAATTGTTCCTCGAGCAAGGAATTATTTCTCAAGGAATTTACCTTTCCTTTTGATGGAAACAGTGTTTGCATCGGGATGGTAAAAGTAATAACCGGTATTACAATAGTATCCAACGAAAGTTACCTTTTCGCCTCGGGGATCGAGCTTATTGTCAGATTCACTAGTGACATAAGCATCACATCCGCATACCCTGAGGTATGATAGTTTAGGAAGAGAACCATGCCATATCTCATATGGGGTCTTCCCTACTTTCTTGGTCGGTGCCAGATTTATTAGGCGAGCAGCGGTCAAGATGGCATATCCCCAAAAGGAATGTGGCAAGGTTGTCCTGCACATCATCGATCGAACCATGTTAAGCAGAGTTCGATTCCTCCTTTCACTAACGCCATTTAACTGGGGTGTGCCAGGTGGAGTAGGTTGTGAAACGATTCCACATTCCTTCAGATGATTTAGGAATTCAGCGCTTAGGTATTCACCGCCTCTATCGGATCAAAGTATTTTAATAGTTCGAGTCAGCTGATTTTGTACTTCGTTTTGAAACTCTTTGAACTTTTTAAAAGTTTTATGCTTGTGCTTCATCAGATAGACATAGGCATATCTGCTGTAATCATCGATGAAGGTCACGAAGTATCGTTTACGATTTCTCGTTTCGGTTCGAAAGGGTCCACACACGTCGGTGTGAATAATGCCTAACAATCCTTGGGCCCGTTCACTTGTGTGGATAAAGGGTGACTTGGTTAATTTACCAGATAAGCATGACTCGCACTCATCGAAGGAATCTGCATTTTGGGATTCGAGAATGCCAGCAGTTTGCAACTTCTTAATGCGGGCCTTGCTTATGTGATCAAGCCTATGGTGCCATAACGAGGATTCGTTACTATCAGCTTTGCTTCTTTTAGAAACATGATAGAGCTAGTCGTTTGTTTGAACATCTATCTCATATATACCATGTCGAGGTTTAGCCTCGAAATAAAAGATATCATTAAGGTAAGCAGAAATCACATTCCCATTAAATTTATACCGAAATCCTTGTTCAAACAATGAAGAGACAGAAATAATGTTTCTAGATAAACCAGATGCATATAAACAGTTAACTAAAGTAACTACAAGGCCAGAAGAGCATGAAAAAGAATATGTGCCAGTAGCAAGTACTGGGACCTTCTTCCCGTCACCAACGATGAGGTCCATGCAGCCCTGTTCTGTCTTCTTCCACCTCTTAGGTTCCTGCAAAACATTAACGATGTGATAACCACATCCAGTATCAAATACCCATGAATTGGAGGAAACAGTGAAAAGTTCAATAACATTTATTGTGTTGATACCTGATATGTGCGTCGTGTGTAGTATCAAGCAAGTTCAAGATCAAGTCAACTAGGTCTGGCCAAACTAGGTCCGAACCTGAAGTTCGGACTGGCCGAACCTGAGGTTTGGCCGAAGCTCGGACCAGCGGGTATATATAGATGTATGGTCTTTGTTTTTTGTAGAGTTCTGAGCGTGCGAGATCTGTTAAGTGTGTGTTTCTGAGTGGGTATTGTCTGAGTCTATTTCTGAGTGTTTACTGATTGTAATTGTTCTTCGTTGATCAATAAAAACAATCGGTTAATTACGTTTCGATGTCCGATTAGCTAGATCGAGTAGACGATCCGATGCTCACGCATTTTCATGTGGTATCAGAGCTTCCTGGTTCATTCTACTGATCTGTGGTTGCTATTTTCGGATTTTTGAAGCGTTTTTGAAGTTTCTCGAGTTTGCTTTTGTGTTTTTCATCATTTCTATCGGGTATTTGGTGTCAAATCTGTTTCTAAACCACTTTCTATCGGTTTTACTGTTCCACTGTAACGAGTTTCGTCAAAATCAGTCATTTTTTTGCACGTTTTTGAATAATGGATTCGAAGTTCGGAGTCTTCTTATCAGGTACGGAGTAACTGCTCCGAACTTGAAGTTCGGACCGTGTTCGGAGCTGCCTCGGTCAGAGTTCGGAGTTGATCTTTGTTCGGAGCAAGATCGGACATACTTAGGAGTTCGGACTTTTGTGTTTGTTTCGGAGCAAGTTCGGACATAGTTCGGACTTTGGATTTAGGTTCGGACAGAGTTCGGAGGTCTATGATAGGTTCGGAGCAGGTTCGGTCACCAGAATCTAGTTTTTCTACGATGTCGGAATTTCACGCGTTTGCTGCAATGCAAAGTGCCATGCAAACCATGCTGAATTTTGATAATGAAATTGGAACAAGTCAGAAAGTTCCCAAATTATTGAAGCTTGAAGATTACCAAAATTGGAAGAAACGATTTTCTGCTTACATAAGCACGAATGATATCGATTTGTGGATTCCTCTTAAGAAGCTTTATCAACATCCAACTGATGCGGGAGATTTTAAAGAAGTTCATACTTTTGATCTTGCTGAAAGAAAATCATACGAGCTTGAACAAAAAGCTTATGGTTATCTTACGATGGCATTACCTACTGAGTTGCTTCATCAATTAACACTTGCAAGAAATCTAAGCAATTGTGGGATGCTTTATCAGCGAGATAGTGAGGGTAATGATGACTACAAGAAGAGTCGAAAGAAGGTTTTGAACAAAGAGTTTGATAATTTTCAGAATTATGACAATGAAAACATTACTGCTCTTGTTTCAAGATTGTCACATTTAATTAGTGAGTTAAAGGTTGTTGGAATTGAGAAAACCGATGCTGATTTGAAAGAAAAGATTTTGGAAGCCTTGCCAGAGAAATGGGAAAATTATGTTTTGCTACTCACGCATGACAAGGATTACTCTACAATGACATTTCACGAGCTTACTGGAAAACTTCATGCTCGAGAAATGGAAATGTTAAACTCAAAGAAGTCAACTGCTACTTTGCAAAATCCTGAATTGTATCATGGTGAGAATAGTGCAAGCATGAGTGCAAAGTCTAAGCCAAATCTGAATACAAATCAGAATACAGCACCAAGTGTTGCTTTTATAGCTGGAGTTTCAGGAAATTCTGATAATAATTCTTCAAGGGGTTGCAATTTCACAATTCCAAATTTTTCAAGTCAGAATGCTTTTTCAGCTGAATCAACAGATGATTGTGCTAAAATGATTTCTGCATTGATTTCATCATCTTTTGGTTTGATTCTCAAAAATGTTGCTGATGCAAAGTTAACCAGTGAGGATCTTGATGCTCTTGATGATGATCAACTAACCGAATTGGATGTATCTTGGCAATATGCTATGTTGTGTCAAAGATCTAAGAGATTCTTTAAGAAACATGGAAGAAATATTTCTGGTGATAAATTGGGTTTTGACAAGTCCAAATTAAAGTGTTACAAATGTTCACAGCTTGGACATTTTGCTAAAGACTGTCAACAGACACATACGAACAAGTCTGGTGTTCCTCTATCACCAAAGCCTGGTTTTACTCAACCATCTACTAGTAACACTAGCAAGTCTACAGCTTTAATGGCTCAAAATGTTGGTGTATATGATTGGGGTCAACAGTTTGGGTATGATTCATCTGCTTTGATAGTTACTCATGATCAACTAGAAGATTTTTGTTCAGAAACTAGTTCCGATACTAGTTCAATTCCAAGTTCATATGAATCTGCTGAGAATCTGGAGAGTTTAATGAAAGAAAATGCTTTGTTGGCAAATAAACTTCAACAATTGTCTGAGGAATTTGATGTGATTAATTCGTCTTTCAAGATTTCTAAGGAAAATGAGAAAGAGTTGCTTTTGAAGAATGAGTGTTTGGTTACTGAGATCAAAATGTTGAATGATATTTTGGAAAGTTCTAAACAATACAAAAGGGATGTTGAAGCTGCTAGAGCAAAGTTTTGTGAAGAAAAGGATGAGTTGGTACAAGAAGTTAAGAAATGGAAGGCTGAAGCAGAGGATACAGCTAATGATTTTCAGAATTTGTTTGACAAGTCCAAGATCAAACTTGATTTGCTAACAAGGAATGTGGAAGAATCAAATGCTAAAATTGAAGCATATCAAGTTGATATGGAAAAGTTGTTGGATGAGAAGCGTGAGTTGGTAAGTGTTAACAAAGGTTCAAGCTGCAAATCTGGAAATTCAGAAGCGAAATGAGAATAAATTGAAAAAGGAGTTACATGAAGGACTTGACAATCTTCGTATGCAAAAGTTTGAAACTCACAAAGTTGCGAAGCGATTGATTGCAATACAAAAGGAATTCGCAGATAGCTCAACAGCAAATTTTTGATCTTAAAATTCAAGTTCTTGATGCTAATAGGTTGCTCAACAATGTTTCTAATTCTCAAGTTTTCACAAGTTTCTTAGCTAATGATGCTAATTTTGATAAAATGTTTGATAAAACTGCATCACCCCCTGCTCATATCAAAGAAGCTTTCAAAGAAGTGAAGGAACAAGTTGATGAATTTGATTATTCAAGAGTTTCATCATCTACTGCTAACGTGGAAGAGGTTGTTGAAAAGAAGAAAAACAAGAGGCATAAGAAAAAGAAGGAAAAGAAATCCGAAGTCTCTCCTGCACCGAAGTTTGTATATGGTTCATCTTCTGCCGATAATGAGAAGTCGGCTACTTCTAGTAACAAGATCCAGACTCAACCTGAGTTTGATGAAAAGATCTTTTATGATCAAAAGAATGTAACAGAAGTAAAAGCTGAATTTTCTCGATTAGCAAAGAATGGACATTGTTCTTCTGAGGAGAAGATTTCTGGAAAACATGAAGGATTGGGTTTTCACAGGATGCAAAACAAAGCTGAGAAGGTTCCAGCATCATCATCCCAAGATTTGAAGAAATTAAAGATGAAGCAAGTGAAGACAGAAGTTTTTCAAGCTGATAAAATTCAACCCGAGCGGTTTTACAAACTCAAGGGTTCAGATCAGTTATTTTCTGACAAAGAATTTCCTCTTCATTGTGTTGATGCTCGGAAGATAGCTGAGGTTTTTGTGAAAGCTACCATTTCTTCTGATAGTTCTCAATCTCGAAGCCCTACATCCAAATGGGTACATGATCACAGGCATCAGGTATATGATTCTTATTCTGATCATGTTCGAGATATTCATATGTGTTCTTTGCAGGTACATCACCGATGGGATAAAACGACAAGAATTTGTTATATTTGTCGTTGTCCAGGGCATATGGCAAAAGATTGTCCATCACCTGCTGATTCCTCTCAAAGATTTCATAAGAAATCAGTTTTTGGTAAATCTGCCACCACAAAGTTCGTTGATAAACAAGGCAGAGTTTTTGATGAAGATAAACCTACATTCTTTCATAAACAAAAACGTTTTTTTCCAATGTTTCCAAAAGCTCAAAATGTAGGTTCATCATCACAGTCATCTGTGATTGTTTCATCAAAAACTGAATTACCAAAACAACAACAATGGAAACCTAAGGTGGTTTCTAAGCAAAACCAGGACACTGGTCGACCAGAAGCGATCCGCTTCGGGTCATTTATGGACTAATTAGTTTGACCAGTGTGTAGGTACTTCTAGAAGACCTATTGACGATTGCAAAGTTGTTGATGGAGGAGTATTCTGCTTAACTTAAATTTCCTGACACATCTTTCTAATCTTCGATTTCTGTTTTCTAAAACAGAAAAATATCCGTGTTGATTGATCAATTTTCCTTTGTTTATAAGTTTTTTCTCAAAAATACCAAAAATAGAGTTTTCATTTTAAGAGGGAGATTGTAAGTAAGGGGGAGTAATTGAGAAAAAGCATGTTATGGGGAGAAAGTGAATACATGCTAAATATATAAAATTGTGAGAAATTGATCATTGGGAAATGATGGTACATTGGCTTACGTATCTGACTCATGGATAGAGTAGATGAAAGAGCCATAAGATCATTGTTTGTTATGCTTGGTAGGCTCGGCAAATCAGAAAGTATTCAGATGTGATATATACTAAATACTAATGCTTGACCATGTGGATAACATCTTGATGCATATTTCATGACACAAAAAGAAAAATAAGTGTGAAATTCAAAATGAGAAGTCACTGTGTATACATGTGTTCATTTTGCAAAGATTTAAACTTGTTTGATTTTCTTTATTTTGTCAAACGATCGGACTTTCTCTGCGTATCGAAAGATCGACCTGATCGTTGTTCGTTTGACGTTCTGCTTTATTTTCTTTGGTGTTTCGTATAACTCATCGGACTTTCTCTGCGTGTACGGAAGTACCGACCTGATTGTTGTTGGGTTATACAATTTCAATTTGTTTTATTTTCTTTATTTTGTTAAATCCGAGGCCTTATCTGCGTATCGAAAGATCGACCTTAAGGTAGACGATTTAACGTTCTTATTTCTTTTTGCATGGAACACAGTTGCCTGTATCATGAAAATATTATGCTTTGTGAAAAATCACAAGTGCTGTCACACAAAAAAAAAAAAGCTGAAAATGTCTGATAGTGTGGGATACACTGGTCAATGCAAATCTAATCAAAACCTTAACATATCCAGATGTTATAAGTATGATTCTGCCTGAGTTTAAGTTGGACAAATTATACCAGCATTCAGCATGACTTATGTGCTTCAATTAATTGAAATTGAAATGCAGTTCAGTGCGGTATGTTCAATATGATCCCATATAGTGATCTTTCTCATACCAAAAATAGTGTTTGTTTCTGTATTGCAATTTAATTTCATTTCAGAAAAGCACAAAAAGTTTTTCGGTGTGTTTTAGCATAAAATTTGAAAAATCAAAAAGATTTTGTTTCTACTTTATTTTCGATCTGATCAACACGTGATACACATCATTTTAAAAATCATATCTTGGAGTCTCGAAGAGACGTTTTGCGCCAAGATTATTTTAACTGTTTGAACAGGTTGCTATGTGCATGTTATCACAACTTCAAGTCTTCTGAAGCTGTTGATGAAAGACCAGAGATACACTAAAATGTCATCAAGTATTCAAGATCAAGCTACGATCGAGTTGAGAAGGAGTTTGTTTTGAAGATTCATTTCATTGAACGAACGGATTCTACACTTGAGGGGGAGCTTGATTGAAGATACAATGGTGATGATATTGATGAGATACTGCACACGACGAGGGGGAGTTTGTTGATACCTGATATGTGCGTCGTGTGTAGTATCAAGCAAGTTCAAGATCAAGTCAACTAGGTCTGGCCGAACTAGGTCCGAACCTGAAGTTCGGACTGGCCGAACCTGAGGTTCGGCCGAAGCTCGGACCAGCGGGTATATATAGATGTATGGTCTTTGTTTTTTGTAGAGTTCTGAGCGTGCGAGATCTGTTAAGTGTGTGTTTCTGAGTGTGTATTATCTGAGTCTATTTCTGAGTGTTTACTGATTGTAATTGTTCTTCGTTGATCAATAAAACAATCGGTTAATTACGTTTCGATGTCCGATTAGCTAGATCGAGTAGACGATCCGATGCTCACGCATTTTCATATTGACATACTTGATGAGCAACCCTTATTAGGATTCTTGGTCATCTTCAGCTTTGCAAGATAAACGGGACAGTTGCGACGCCAGTGTCCCATTTAGTTGCACTCATAGCACAGGCGCTCCTCGGGAGGCTGCACCTGTGGTTTCTTGCCTTTGCCTTCTTTAACCTTCTTGGCTTTGGAGATCTTTGTATTAGAAACTCTGAGCACGTCCGGCGTGGTCCTGATCTTCACGTTGGGTATCAACGGAATAACCTCCTCGATCGACTGAGCCGAACAATTAATCGCAAGAATACGATAATGTTCAGGCAAAGATCTGAGTACTACATCAAGAGCCATCCCGTCAGAGATGGAGTAGCCAAGGTCGATCAGCCTGTCGCGATACGCTTTCATCAGCATGACATGATCGTATGGAGAGGAGTCGTTAGCCATAGAGCAGTTCACGAATTGTGAAAATGCATCGGCTCGTTCAGTCCTCTGACCTAACTCACATAAATCCTTGAGTTTACGAATGATGTCATAAGCAGACATCCCCATGAAATTGTACCGATAATCCTGAGTCATGCTAGATAACATCAGGTCAGTGACGTCCTTATCATCGTCAGTGTGCTTTTGGAGCTCAGACCGCGAGTTCTCATTTAACAAGTACGATGGAATACTCGCGATCGGTCGGTCAATGACATAGAGCTTCCCGAAGAGCCTTAAAAGGTTCCTCAGGGTTGTCTGCCATGCGAGAAAGCCAGTCTCAGTGAAGGGGTCGAGTTGTACCATTGAACTTAATGGAGGTGAGTTTTCTTTAGCCTTCTGAAATAAGCAAAGTAAATTTAATCAGTATTTTCGATGTTTTATATTTCTTTAAAATAAGTTGGTAAAGTTTATTTTTTAAGAAATCGAGAATTCGTTTAAACGACATTACTTGAGACCGCCAAATGAGCCTCAGGAGCAAAGCCGCGTAAACAAACTGACAACGGTTGTCAATTGTGAGACTCAAGCCACAACTCTCGGTATGAGGCCGCTATATACATACAATTGTATTTTGCAATACGTTTAGCCTTATCCGTGCCCACTTTAGCAATGTACATCCATGGCGCGGTGTTGAAATACTCCAACACCACGAACATATACGTCTAGAGCGATAGTAATCCTAAATGGTCGAAGTGATGACACGGTGTTGAAATACTCCAATGTCCTCACCTTAGAAGGTACCCTCGGCACCAAGTGCGGTGTTGAAATACTCCAACACTGATGCTCCGGTAAATACGTTCCAAGTTCGACTTGAGATAGGATGGCACGAACTATCAGTTTTTAAGAATTACCATATAGGGATATTAAATACTTTTAATATTTAATTACCGTCAGACACGAACGATAAAACCCTATCACCACTCGGGACTAGTAAATTAATTTAACCTAATTAAAATTACTAAGTTGTCGCGAATGGCATATTGTTTGTTAAACGGCATAAGGTCTTGATCTCGCTCGAGCCATACAAGCGAGATCATGAGGGACATATACAATATAAAATTAAATACAAAAATGGTGAACAGCCAAGGAGGCAACTCCGTGCGTACTTAGATCCGATTCAGCTCCCACTTGTTTCGACATCCCTCCGGCGTGTGTCCAGTCTTCGATTCTTGGTTTTTATACACAATTACAACAATTGTAACCTAGCTCTAAATATTGTACAACTTTAAAACCCTAAAACCGGGTCCACTAAACCAAAATTCGAAATACATAAATGGGCCAAAACAATTGGGCCAACCAGAGAAAACAAACACGCCATGACATAAACAATTATGCAATTTTAATAAGGGTTCGGCCGTAACACACAATAATAAATTTATACAGAATTAAAATTAATCAAGTAAAATTAATTCTAATTCGCAATTTGGATTTAAGTCGAAATTGCGAACTACCAGTTACAAAAAGACCGGTTCTGGTTTGCGCGCGGTGATAATGGCTCTGATACCACTGTTGGGATTTACAGTGGTTGTCCGGGTTACCGATTTTAGTTTTATTAAAACCGATTCAATAAATAAATTAATACTAGATTAATTTAGCAGCGGAAACGATTTAATTTAAAACACGCGGACGTAACTGTAACAGGATCAATCACCGTACACGACAAACACAAGAAAAATATTTATTTAAAATAAATAAATAAATTAAATTAAATATCTAAATAATTTAGATATACCTTGGTGGGATCCGAGCAACCGCTCGAGACACCCGGATTCAACGGGCTCGCGCTAGGACGAACTGAGACATCTGACTCGAACCTGCGAGACAGATCATCAACGGCGGCGGCAGTAGTGGCGGCGGTGGTGGTAGGGATACCACCGGTGGTGGTGACAAAACATTCTCCTTTGGAATAGAGACCGGATCAGTCCCCACGAGGATTTCGTCACCGGTGACCGGCGGTAACACGGTGGCGGTGGCCGGCGGGTACAGGGGCGCGAGCCACGACGAGGGGACCGGGCGCGGTGGCCTCAGCTGCGCCGGCAGTGCGAGGACCACTGGCCGGTTGTCGCGCGATGGCGCGGAGGAGGCAGCGGCGGCGGCGGCGGCTCGGGCTGCGGCTTCGGCTTCGACTCGGGCTGCGGCTTTGGCTCGGGCTGCGACAGCTTCGTTTTCAAGGCGGGCACAGATGCTGGCTAGACGGGGATCCATCAGAAATACGGAGGGTCACGGTGGTGGTGTCGGACGGTGGTTGGCGGCGACCGAAGGGGGTGGGGCGCCGGTTACGGTCGACGAAGGGGGGGAGAGAGAGAGATTTAGGGTTTGTGACTTGTCTAACAATTTTACTCCTCTCTCCCTATTTTAATAAAAAAAAATCGCGGACCGGGGCTCTGACGGACTGGCCCGGTCGCCATTTCCGTTGGTCCACCAAACTGATCAGTCTGTTAATCCGGTAACAACCGATCAGTTCGTCTATTTATTTCACGAGCATTTTTAGCCAAAAGTTTTGTCGTTTTAATTAAATAAATAATTAATATTTATTTAATTAACCATTTAGTTCGTTTAATACTAATTAACAATTAACTAGATTTAATAGTCCGTTGACCCGGGTGTAACTCTTACGGGTCAATATCGGTCGGGTTCGTTAATTCGTCGGGTCAGGACACCCTATTTCCAACAGATACATGAATCATTTGATGGATATATACGTGTAAATATGTGTGTTAATAGTTAACAGAAAAGTAAAAGGGCTAAAGGTCTAATTTATGTAAAGATATAAATGTATGCAAGTATTATACGTGTTTATATTTATTACAAGTATCCCGAGGCTTAGAAATTAGTAAAGATATATCATAACATGATTCGTAACATAAAATGATAAGTATTATAAAAATTTTTGAGGGGCTAAAACGTATATTAGCAAATAATAAAGATAATATATATAAAAATGTATATATATATATATATATATATTATCGTACGAATCCCGAGGCTTAGAAACCTTAGAAAATGTTAGAAATATGTCCCATAATGTTTTGGTACATAAAATGATAAAAGGATGGAAGTTTAGGGTCTAGAATGCACAAAATAGAAAGCTAGGGACTGAAATTTTAAATTATGGAAATCTGGCCGTAAAAGGAAGGCTCGCGGACCATGAGCCCATGCTCACTGATTGTCGCGGTCCGCGACTGGAGGGCTGCAACAGCAGGTTCATATTTCACCACGTACTACGAACTTGGAGCTTAAGATTTTGATTACAGATGTGGATTTCAACGAATTAGTAACTAGGATTCGTGTAAGAACATTAGGGCACATCTGGGAGTATAAGTAGGAGCTCAGATCAGTTATTAAAACTCGCTAATTCACGAAATACAACCCGAAAACCCCTTAAACGAACTAGAAACTTCGTCAAAGCATTACGCATAAACGGAGAGGAGTTAGGAGCTGAAATTCTGTAGTCGAGCTTCATTTGGTATGCTTAACAATAACCTATTTCAGTTTTTGATAATTTTATGTCTAAGTATGGTTTATAAAATTTTGTAAAAATTAGGGTTCTTGAGCTTGTTTTGCTAAAATTGAATGATCGGGTGGGAAGTAGGGTCTGAAATTTTTATAGGTAATCCTAAAATAATGTGTTTTAAGAAATCCCTAAGTTTATTTCACATTTGGAAAGGTTTTGGTTATGATTGTGTTAATTGGTCAAAATTATGGTTTTCGTACGTTCTGCCCAACTTGAGTAAACGGTGTTGAACTAAGCTTTGATATATTAAAGTATATTATAAAATATTATAATGGATGATACCCTAAGTTGGTCTGAAAAGAAAATAAGTTTTAATAAGGAAACGAGAAATACGTGAAATTAGGGTTTTGAATTTTGATTATTTAATGTAAAATAATCCGGAGGGTATGCGGATCTGAATTTAGCTATAGTAGAATGTTTTTTATATATATTAAGTATATATGAGTTTGAAATAAATAAATGATAAAGTATTGAAAATACCGAGTTAATCGGATATTAGAAGTTCGTGCGGACCGGAAGGGTAACAACCTGTACACTAGGGTTTCTGGCAAAGCGGGGGTGTCGCATTAATCCCAGTTAGGACCTAACCCACTACAAAAAAATCCATTCAGTGGCACACACTCTTAGTGGCATTTAACTTTTATGCCACTAATATAAGTTGTAGTGGCACTTTGTGTGTGTCATACTTGTTTAAGCCATATTTTAGTGTCATTTATCATTTATGCCACTAATTTAATGGATTAGTGGCACTTTTATACATACCCAACATATAATTTGATGACTTATATCTATGTGTCACTATACTTATTCTCCTATTTCCAATTTTAAACACTCCCCTAAAAATTTTAGTGACACATGTAAAATTTTTAATTTCCCTCTAAATATTTTCTAATTTTTCCTCCCACCTAAAGATTTTTCTTTTAACATTTTCTAAACATTCTAACCTAAAGCTAAATATCTCTCTCTCTCTCTCGTTCAAACGCTAGAGAAAGAACATGATCAGTCATCTTAACATAACCTCATCGTTCACCCCCACCGTCGGAACTGCCTGAATCATCACTACTACAAAATATATCTTTAATGATACGAGAATTATAAAACACACCTTTTAATAACACATAAAAATATGTATCATAAAAAATATCATATCTTTTAAAATTTGGAAAAAAGATGACAATCATTTTTACCTATCATCATTGTAATGTTATAAAAAAAATACATAATACACTTTATAAAAAATGTGTGCAACCCTTATTTATTTTTACAATCTCGCGCACAAAATACCGCTCTTCTGGTACATTATACAAAATATGTGCAACCCTTAATTCTTTCACAATCCTGCAATCCCGCGCACAAAATAGCGCTCTCCTTGTCAGAAATTTAGGGAATCATCTCCTGAGTTACTCAAGGTACGCGTCATCTCTCTCTCTCTCTCTCTCTCTCTCTCTCACTCTTGCTCTATCTCTCTCTCACAAAAGCAAACGGGCGAGTATAATTGAAACCTAGATCCTATTGTGGCCAACGGTTCACAGCAATCTGAAATCTTTGCAACACCGTCTTCTACTCGCAATCGATGGAGTGGGAAGCCGACGAGAAAGAATTAAACGCTGTCGGAGCTGAGCTTCTGCCAGACGGACGAAGAGGACTCGACAACAGTTCTTGTCTCACATTCCTCAACCTCCAATGGTAATTTATTCTAATTTGACCCCAATTATAGTCATTGAACTCTAAATTTACTTCAATCATTACATCAATTAGTGAAACTCTTGATTCGGAGTTCAATACCTAGTATGCACTTGTTATATTATGCAATTTTTAGGCTTTGTTCTAGGGGGACTTTATCATTTATCATATGTTATTCAATATTGGAATTTCATATGATCATATGATGAGGTCATAAAGAATATGTTCTGAATCAAGAAATCGAAATTTACGAACCTGGTTGAGTAGAAATTCAATGTTTTGTAGGCTGAAATAACAAGGTGAAAAACAATACAGAAGAAAGATATATCTTAAGGGAACCAGAAACTTAGTGATTTAATATTTTTTATTATATGGTATGTTCTTTATCCTTTGGAGTAGGGAATGAGGAACATAGAATGACACTTATTGTTGTTATAACTTATAACAAGTATCTGCTCATTGGATAATTTGTATGGTTCGTGTTGTTTACTTATATCAGCTAGTGAAGTAGTGAACTTGTGTTTAGTTAAATTTGATCACATCAATTTTTGTTTTGAAATTCTGTGTAAGTTTTTTCTATTCTTAATATGGTTTGTAGATGGGGAAAAAAGCTTGAGATGTCCCACTTGCCAGAGATGATATTTGGGGACAGTTCTTTAGTTCTTAACCACTTGAGCAGTGGAATCAAAATCCATTTTAATGCTTTAGTAGTTTAGTTGGTTAGAAAAAAGGAACCTCTACTGTCGGTTGAAGTTCCTGTAGTTGCACACGGAAATTTAGAAGGTAACCCTTTATCTACTTATATCTATTTTATAGGTCCTTAACATAATCAATCATATTAAGCAGTTGGATAATTTAACAACTATATGAGTTCCTATCTTGTTTTGAACTTTTATTGTGTTTTGCAGCAAACTGTTTTAGAAAATTATTCTAAAATATGATTGCACTTTCACCACATCGTATTTTTGTAGTGAAACTATATAGGTATATCCATATTTATTTACTCCTTATGTATCTGTATCACCTGATAGATCTTTAATGATGTTATATTAATGATCGGACTAGCAGTGGAATAGGCTTCGTGGGAAACAATTGTCTTAAATGGGATGATTGTGAAGAACAAATTAATGTGGTTGCATTGACATCAAAAGAGTCTGTTCACTTCTTTGACGAGTTTGGTTATACTTGTGAATATTGTATCGTCTAGCATCTTTCTTTCTTTTGATAACCAAACTTACTTTGTGCTATTAGGTAATTTTGTATAAATATGAGTTGGATGATAACGGGTTCGTTTTTAACAGTGAAATTGGTCAATTTAAATCTAATAATAGTTTCTAGTTAAACTTGATAAGCTTCATTTATCTTAAGTGGATATTTTTCCTATGGTTTTTAGAGAGCGACGCCTAGCTATGGGTTTCTTCTCCTACGTTTTTGGGTGAGTTTTTTTATTTTTTTTTTTTGACAATGAACTTTGTAAATACTTTAATATGTGCATAGTGCAGCTTCTATAACAGATTATTTTGTTTTTGGTATTTACTTTGCAACTTCTTTTTGCAGCTTAGAGTTGACCACATTTTTTTTTGTTTCAATCTTGTAAGCAAACTAGTTTAACGTTTAAGCATACAATACCTGTTGATGATCAAATTGGTTCAATCTTGTAAACTGCTCGTCAAAGTCAGCACAATCCATGCCCCCATGTAGTTGTTTCAATTTGATCTTTTCTTTTTTCCCTTGTATGGGAGTACACCTTTTTCAGGTACATGATTGAGCTCTACTGTTTCAGATACATGTTTTAGGTACAGAGTTCATCCAGTGTTTAGAAACTAAAATTTAATTCATATGCTTTTATTTGTTGTGTAGAATTGGAGGCATTATTCTTGATAATCATTGCATGTTAGAAGAATGGTTGATATTCTTATATGACTTAGTATGATGTTTGTCATCCTCTAAATTAAACTAAATAGAATTGTTACACCAGTATTGACTCCACTCAGGTAAGTGTGATTATTTTACTTGTTAGAAAACTTGTGATTATTATAAGCATCTAGAGATTTATAACCATTTTAAAATCAGATTAATGGTTTTATATATGTTGGTTCTTTGGCGGATTATGCCTGCATCGTTAAGTTGTCTGTCAATAAAAGGAGATCTTATTGAGGCTAAAGTTGTTCACGAGCTACTTTGTTCGATGGTTGAAAGGTAAGTAGATGCATAATCTTTTCTTTTGGTTCTCAATTATATAGTTATCTTTTTGTTCGTTTTTTATTAAATTTTGTAGTACTTCTAAATTCTAACAAAACTAGCGTTCTATGCTACAAGTGAGACATGAAACTTCCAGGCTCCAACAACCAATATGTGCCCAAAATTGTTTCTGTATTGGCTGAGGTTAGCCGTTTTCTTTTAGTTGGTTGTTTTCTTAGTTCCTTTTACCAAATGTGCTAATTTCGGCCCTTTTACATCTGAACGGACCCGTTTGTATATGTTTGATATCTAATGGGTTAGGATTTCGAATCGTCATTACTTTTGAACAAACTCATTACTAATGTTTTTGCTAAATTATGTAACATTAGTAGTAACTTTAAGAAAACTAGTTCTAGGTCAGAACTAGAACTCGGTCAAAACTTTAATAAAACATTATTAGAAACTTTAATTCATGTAGATGTGGTATTTTTTAGTCATGAAAGCAACTTGATTTTATTTTGTTTGGTGTAAAAAAATACATGTAATAACAACAAACTCATGAATGTGTTAATCTATACTTTTTAGGTCCCTTTTGTTTCTAGTAACAAATCATCTTCGAGGAGTACCGATGATGGAGATAGAGTTGACAAAATGTGAAGTCTTTGTGGAATAGTGACAACAAGAGTTATGAGATAGAGTTGACAACCCCAAAGAATGTATAGATTACTCTTTTTGTAAGCATTTGAAGCATGTTTGAAACTTATTATGTATTTGTACACTAACATTGGGATGTATTGTGGATCAAAGCTACAATTAAGTTATAATATTATAATTTTACATGTTTTCATTTTTTGTTATTATATCGTAACTATATTATGATTTAATTAATCAAAAGTTGTATAGATATTTTGTAGTTAATACTGCGGCACAAAAAAGTGTCATTGAAAGTAGTATAGATATTTTGTAGTTAATACTATGGCAGAAAAAATGCCACTGAAAGTTGTATACATATTTTATAGTTAATACTGTGGCACATAAAAAAGTGCCACTTAAGACCGTGCAGGAATGTGTGACACACCAAAAAATGCCACTGAAAAGATTTAGTGGCACTGCTTGTAGTGACACTTTTTTGTGTGCCACACATTTGTGTAGGAGCCTTCAGTGGCACTTTTTTTAGCTTTCTGTGGCATTTTATTTATGTCACTGTTTTTCGAACAACACATATTAACCACCAAAAAGGAGTGGAACAGCAGTAGCAAGGAGCTACAGCCGACCACAAACACCAAAATTACACCAAGCTCATATTATCCAATGTATCGTACGTCTACTCCCATTCTCACACCAAAGACATGCTAGACTTTTAATGTTACAAGTGATTCTACTAATTGACACGGTCTTCCTTTGGAAAATAACTTCGTTTCTCTCTTTCTAAAGACACCAAATCGTTATGTATATCACCGCGTGAAGCAGCAGCCCTTTGTCTATTGTGATCGACAATCTCATATTGGAATTCAACAACTCCTCCACCAAATTTGCCATCAGAACCGGGACATTAAACCATGCCGCCACCCTTTTCCAAACAGTAGCAGCCACATAACAGTCCATGAGGAGGTGTTTCGCTGTTCCGTCTTTCCCGTCACATAACCTGCACAAACTAGAACCGATGGGGATACCTATTTTCACCAAGGAATCGCATGTAGCAACATGATTGTGATTAACTCTCCACAGAAAAGTGTTGACTTTCATCGGAATCATTTTGCACCACCTAAACTTAGAGATGGTCTGGTCCTCTCCCTCATCCGCTAGCCTTCTTCGAACATGTTGATACATGGTTCCTGATCGTCATGTGAAATATTGAATACAGACAAAGATGTGCATGTTTGCTGCTGGCCGAACTCCTGGCGAACCCTGAGTTCGGACTGGTCCGAACTTGTCCGAACTGGTGGTTCGGACCATCGGGATTTCAACTAGTATATATAGTTTGTCTTGTGTAGAACTTAACACACTTGTACGTTTGAGTCTTACTTTCTATCAAGTGTACTTTGTGGTTCTCTGTGGTCTAATACAAGTATCATTGTATTTACTCCTGTGTTATTCTCGTTTTACATTGATTTTGATACGACTAAGTAGATGATCTACCACTCACGCAATTTCAAGTGGTATCAGAGCATTTGGTTTGTTCTACTGGTCGGAAATATTTTTTTCTCGGAGTTGTGAGTCAATATTTCACGTGTTACGAAAATGAGTATCATTTTTGAGTTCGTTTGATCTTCTCGAGTGTGCTTCTCATAAAAAATCCTCTCCTAGATTGTTTCTATCAAGTTTGCTTGTGTTTCTGTCAAAAATTTCATCCAAAAAAACTGAAAATCGAGAAACTGGTGTCGAGTGAGTTAGAGTTCGTGTGAGGTTCGGACTAAGCTGAAAATAACCGCTACGAACTCCAGGTTCGGATGAAGTTCGGTCATTTCTTGGGTTAGGTGAGAGTTCGGACAACGTTTAGTAGTAGTTCGACTTAGGTTCGGTCAACGTTCGGCACAGTTTCGGTCCAAGTTCGGTTGGTCATCCGAGAGTGAGGTTCGGACAGAGTTCGGTCACATCTTTGTTCGGATAAGGTTCGGATTAAGTTCGGAAGAGGTTCGGACTAGGTTTGGAACGGGTTCGGAGTGAACAGTGACATAATTTTTCAAAATATCCGATTTTCAAGCGTTCGCGGCTATTCAGAATTCGGTTCAAGCAACGATGCAAACAATGATGAATTATGATAATGAAATTAGAACAAGTCAGAAAGTTCCCAAATTCCTTAAATTGGAAGAGTATCATAGTTGGGTTAAAAGATTTGAAGCGTACCTTGACACAAATGACATTGATATGTGGTTGGCGTTTACTGAGCAATATGTTTATCCTAAAGATGAAACTGGTGAACCCATTCTTCAAAGAAAGATGTAATCTAAACAAAAGAAAGCTTATCAAGCTGAAAAGAAGGTGTATGGTACTTTGATGATAACTTTGCCCAAAGAGTTACTACATCAATTTTCCGGTAACTACACATCAAAGAGTTTGTGGGATGCATTGGAAAAGAGATGTGAAGGCAATGACAAATATAAGAAGAAAAGTCCTCAGAAAGTTTTAAAGAAGGAATTTGATAGTTTCAAGCATTATCAAAATGAATCAATTCCAAATCTGATTGCAATATTCGCTCATTTGATGAGTGAAATGCGTTTGGTGAGTCTTACAAAAGAAGAAGCTGATATGAAAGAAAAGATTTCGGAGGCGTTAACTGAGAAATGGGAGAATTATGTGATGATGATCACCCATGATAAAGAATATCCAGGATTATCTTTCAATGATTTAATTCAAAGAATTCAAGCTAGAGATATGGAGTTGATGGTGAGCAAATCACTTCCTACACAAATTCAGAATCCTGCTGTGTATCATGGTGAAAATGATTCTACAATGAATGTTGAGAAGTCTAATATTCTTAATTCCGCACCTCCTACAACATTTATTGCAGGTAAATCTGAAATTCCAAGTTATTCTTCTGCTGGTTGTAATGTTTCTGTTCCTAGTTCTTCGACTCAAAATGCTTTGTCTGCCCAAACCACCGATGATTATAATGCGTTAATGTCTGCGTTGCTATCTTCATATTTTGGTGTTATTACTGGTGTTGTGAGTAATTCTGAATTGACAAATGAAGATTACGATCAGATAGATTATGATAATTTGGAAGAGATGGATCTAAAGTGGCAATATACTATGCTGGTCCGAAGAACGAAGAAATTTTTCAATAGAACTGGCAAGAAAAGAATGAATCAAGAAGGGAAGATTGGTTTGGACAAATCTAAGGTAAAATGTTTTATGTGTTCGGTATATGGTCACTTTGCAAGAGAATGTCCAAGTTCAATTGACAACAAGCTGAGATCTGGTCAACATGCTCATGTGGTTTTTCATTCAGCAAATGAAGCTTCCAAGGTTGAAGAAAAATCTATTTCTTTTGATGAACGACTATCAGAGGTGTTTTGGCATCCAAATGAATTTGCCTGGAATGCAGATTCTGAAGCAAAAATGAAACATGCTCCATTTAAAATTTCTTTGACTGCTCTTCATTATGATGATGATAGCAATCTGACTGATTCTGATTCCAATTCGACATTATCAATGATTAAAAAAGTCAAAGTCGAAGAATCAAGATGTCTTGAATGTTTAAGGTTGAGTAAGAAGATTGCAAGTTTTGAGGAAAGGTCTAAATTGACAACTGAAGAGATTATTGTACTTAAGCAAGAGTTGGATGATTTTCAAAAGAAGTATTATGAATTAGTTCATGTTCATGAAGATGTTTTGAAAGAAAAGACTCAATTGGCTGAAGAATGTGAGAAAGCCAAAGCTCAAGCTTTAGATGCTGCTCAAGATTTTGAGAATTTATTTGAAAAGAGTTATCCGGTTCAACAAAAGTATGAAAATACTAATGCTCTTGTGATTGAGTCATTGACTACTATTGAGAAACTTCAGAACAAAATCTCTATACTTCAAGATGAAAATATTCTTTATCAAGATAAAAATGAAGTCTTGACAAAAGATGTTGAAATTTACAAGAAGAAAAGAGAATGTGTTCTTGAAGAATTATTTGCTGAATGTGAGATCCGGAAGTTACAAACTTATGAATATGATGATCTTAATGCAAAATTCATCAAGTCACAAAAAGATGTATTTGATGCTCAAGAGAAAATCTCTGAATTGAAGTTGGAAATTTTGGAGTTGCAACGGCAAGTAAAGAATTGCAATCTGTCACCGACATTGCTGAATTTCTTATACAAGAAGGATAGGAGTGAGGATAGTTCTAAAAAGGATGATATTCATTTGGTACCCCAACCAGTGGATTTATCTGAGGTTACATCTGCTCCGCTTGAACCTAAAGCCGAATTGCATGATTATTCAAAATTTGCCACTTCATCCAAGAAGAAGAAGTCTAAGAAGAAGGACAAGCCTTTGGGTGAAGCACCTAAGTTTAGCTCAAAGCCTATTTTTCTAGAAAATGAACAAGTGTTTGACAAAAGTGGTGCAAGTACTTCATCCGCAACTGAAGAAGACAAAGTTTTGGTGGACAAGAACAAACTGAAAGATATCAAAGCAAAATTCACTAGAGAAGCTAAGGGGAGAGAAGCTTCTGGTTCTTCAAGTTCATCAAAATTTTCAAGTTTAAAGCACAAAGGCTTGGGTTATGAAGTGAAGGAAACACCGGTTCAAGCAAAGAAGCCAGCAGATGCAAAGCGGAATTCAAAAGTTAAAGTTCAAAAGAAATCAAATCCTAAGAAAGATTCTTATTATTCTGGAAGGTCGTCATCTTCAAGGATTCTATCTCCTATGTATGATTCTTTTGATGATTTCTTTGATAAATTTGATTCTGAACATTCATCTGGTTTTCAAAATTCAAAAAAATTTTCACAAATTTTTCAAGAACGACTTTGTTATGCATGTCGTCAACCAGGACATTTTGCTGCTGATTGTCCGACGACTGCATATATCCACAACACTGCTAAATATGTGGATAACAAATGTCACATTTTTTATGAACCATGGTCTCCAAAGAACAAATCAACTCGTTAGTCGTCATGATCTAAACCAAGTACGCCGGTTGAATCTGATTCTGGTTCTGTTAAAAAATTGAAAAATTTTCAAATATGGAAACCAAAAGTTGTTTCCAAGGCCAACAATGACTATGTGGAAGACACCGGGCGACCCGATGCTGTTGAATCGGGTCGATCCCAAAGAGATTAATGTTCTATTTGGTGTCAAGCAGGTATTTCAGGAAGATCTTTCGGTGATTGGAAAATTGTTGATTGTGGAATATCTGTTATAACTTAAACTGAATTTCCAAATCAACATTGGTTTCAAAATGCTAAACGACAAGGTTTCGTGTTGGTTGATCAATTTATGATTTATTTTTCACTCCATCTCATTTTGAAGAGGAGTTTGTTTTTTTTTTTTTTGCAAAAGTACAAAAATAGTGTGTTGTTTTTTTAAATGTTAAAAATGAAAATCTATAAATAGAATTGTCATTTTTAGGGGGGGGGGGGGGAGAAATTTAAAAAAGACAAAAACATTAAAAAATGAGAAAATGTATCTGACATGATTGGGAAATGATGGTACATTGGCTTACATTGTCTGACTCATGGATAAAATAGATGAAAAAGCCATAAGACCATTTGATCGATGTGTCAGGTAGGCTCGGCAAATCAGAAAGTATTCAAATGTGATATACACTAAAATCTGATGCTTGACCAAGTGGACACCATCTTGATGCATATCTCACGATATATCAAGAAAAGGTTATGTGAAAAATAATATGAGAAGTCACTGTGTATACATGTGTTCTTTCTGCAAAGATTTGTTGGAACTTAAAATCTTGGTGACTGACGCCATCAAATCTGTTTACCGAAGCATTCGACTGAAGAATTCATGTGAATTGATTTAGAGACTAGGTTGTGATGCTCGAGGCTTGCGATATTGGACCGAAGATCGTTTTCCGGAAAAGTCAACCGTTCGGGTCAACGGTCAACGTAAAAGTCAACGGAAGTTCGGTTCGAGCGACTCAAGATTCGGATTAATTTAATCAGCTTTGATTTAATTTACATTTATGTTATTTACTTTACTTGTAATTTTGTTCATTTGTTATGTTTTTCTGTTGTCAGTCACCCTCACTATATATAGTGAGGGTGCCCATTACAAGTAAAAGAGTCTCCGAATGGGGAGATGATGAATTTCTTGTAGAGTGTGAGATTTCCATTCTAGAGAGAGAGTGAGTCATGGATTCTAGAGAGAGAGTGTTCTTCATGATTCATTGATTGTAATCTTTCGATTAATGAATACATTCGATTTGTTCATCTTTCTTCTTTTATGATTATTCATGATTCATCATCATCATCTTCTTCATTTGTTTTGAGTTTTCGAATCCGAACCATGTTCTTGCTCAAGATCGGGATTCTTGTAGTGAAAATTGGTCCTAACAAATGGTATCAGAGCGGCTACCGATCAGATTCATCTCACTGTGAATCTGGTCACTCGAATCTGAGATTTTGAGCTTGAATGGTGAAGATGAGAAAACTTAGTTTTTAGAGACTTTTTTCTATTTTTTCTTCATTTCTGGATGGATTCTGATGATATGGATGATAGATTCATGTTTGGGAGTGCATCTGGATGTTATTTAGTGCTTTACATCTTCAGATCTGGTGGAAAAATGAAGATCCGAAGCTATTTTTGGAACTTTGAAGTTTTTCCCGTATTTGAAGATTTTCAAGATTTTTAGCTTTGATTCTTCGTTTTCTGGGCATTTCTTCATGGATTTGGATGATATGAGGTATGATTCTCAGTGGAAAACGCGTTCCGGATCCATTGGAAGCATCCGTTTCGTCTGATTCTCAACTGTTTGGGCAGATCTGGAAAAACACACACTTAGTGCGTGTTTCATGGTGTTCTTCGTGTTCTTGAAGATTTCCAGAATTTAAGTGCTGTTTATGATCCAATTTGCTACTGTTTATGGGTTATTGGTGGCCACAATAGTCTCGTGAATGGTTTAGCTTCATATCTCGTGCATCATTACGGGTTTTCCTTACGTTTTTGGGCAGATTCGAGTTCATCAAGTAAGTTTTTCGTGTTCATCATTTTTCCAAATTTGTTCATCAGTTTTGAAGATTTGAAGATTGCCTTAGCGGACTTGTTGAGTTCTTTAGCGGACTTGTTCTCCTCTTAGCGGACTTCATCAGTTTTAGCGGACTTGATGCATGCCTTAGCGAACTTGAGTCCTTAGCGGACTTGAGAAGTGTCTTAGCGAACTTCTCTACCCTTTAGCGAACTTGAAATGGCTTTAGCGGACTTGTTTCTTAGCGGACTTGTCAACTGGGTTTTCGTTCGAGGTCGTTTCGGTGGATTATGTTCGTACAAAGTTGTAGAGGATGATCATACGAGTTCGTGGGTATAAAAATCATGAATTTTGGTCGAGTATTATGGGAGATACAAGGATAATACGGTTTTCCGGGAAGGCTTATATTCTCTCCGGTCGAATTAGGGTTAAGGGAGCTGTCTGCGATTTTTTATGAAGATGATGACGTGTCAGGCAGTCATTGGCTGGAGGAGAATGTCTTTATCTCTCCTTTGTCGGCTGGCTCCTCCTGTTGTCGATCAATGATTGGTTAATTGTGAATTCTCGTGGGCCCCTGGTCAACAAAAGAGCCGTTAATGGCTGATTTGTTGTCGGCCTCTGATTAGGTGAAAATCGCCCCTCACCTGGATCCTCCCTCCTGACCGTTAGATTGCACTGGATCTCAACCGTAGGATCCCTTTTTGTGTTTTCTCAAGCTTCTCCTGATTGGTCAGCGCCCCTTTGACAAGGATTATGAATTCCAGCCCTAGATCTCCATTTTTATCAGCCATTGGATCAGATTCTTAGAGAAATCTGATTGGTCCATGATAAATCTCACGGATTGTGCTTTCTCTAGGCACAAATCTGATTGGCTCATTTATTAGCACAAGGATTATGGATTTTTTCTTTGAGAGATTTATTAGACTAATTAAATTTTCAGCATTTTTGTTAATTGCGGGGTTTTTCTTGTCGGTTTTTAACAAGACTAACGAGATAACTCCGTGACGGAATTTCAGAATATTTTATTGGTCGCGGATTTATTCTATTTTAATTGGGTTCAAGTTTTTGGTGACTTCAGACCACGTTAGCTAACGATCACTGACGGGATAGTTTTGTTTTTCGGTTAAGCATGCAAACTTTTTCGTTATATCTCACTCTAAGTTGTTTAGCTGACGAAGTGCCGATGTCAACTAACCGGATTAACTGGAATCTCAGTTAAATATTGGAATTTATCCGATTAAATCTCTCGGATGACCGTTTATTGAAGAAATTTGACATTTACTTTAATTTTCGCATCCAACCTCAGTCACGCGGATTATTCACAACTGTCAGCATCCGGCTTCCGGTTTTTCGCAAGATTGTCCGATTTCAAGATTTTTTATCTGGTTTCTCTAGGCAACCGATCGCGACGGTTCGACTCTCCGCATCAGATTTTTACGCTTCCGACTTGATGTTTTTGGAGAGATTTAGAGAAATAAGAGGAATTATTATGGATTTGGATATCGGGTCGATTATTCGGAGTTAGAGCATGTTCGATGATTGATTGGTTTATCTGATTCGGTTTGTTGCGGTTTTGTACTCCGAGATGTAGCATTTTCTCAGTATTGTACCCGACCGTGTGAACCGAGTGAGCGGAACACTTGGATCTCAAACTGGAGCAACAAGAACAGAAGAAGCTTATTCAGAGGGGGAATCTCTACAACAGATTGTCTCCGGTTTATCAGTTTCTCATTGAAGATGTACGACAGAGCGGTTCTTCAGCAGTTGAACAGATTTGAAAGCATCAGTCAAGGGGGAAATTGTTGGAACTTAAAATCTTGGTGACTGACGCCATCAAATCTGTTTACCGAAGCATTCGACTGAAGAATTCATGTGAATTGATTTAGAGACTAGGTTGTGATGCTCGAGGCTTGCGAGATTGGACTGAAGACCGTTTTCCGGAAAAGTCAACCGTTCGGGTCAACGATCAACGTAAAAGTCAACGGAAGTTCGGTTCGAGCGAGTCAAGATTCGGATTAATTTAATCAGCTTTGATTTAATTTACATTTATGTTATTTACTTTACTTGTAATTTTGTTCATTTGTTATGTTTTTCTGTTGTCAGTCACCCTCACTATATATAGTGAGGGTGCCCATTACAAGTAAAAGAGTCTCCGAATGGGGAGATGATGAATTTCTTGTAGAGTGTGAGATTTCCATTCTAGAGAGAGAGTAAGTCATGGATTCTAGAGAGAGAGTGTTCTTCATGATTCATTGATTGTAATCTTTCGATTAATGAATACATTCGATTTGTTCATCTTTCTTCTTTGATGATTATTCATGATTCATCATCATCATCTTCTTCATTTGTTTTGAGTTTTCGAATCCGAACCATGTTCTTGCTCAAGATCGGGATTCTTGTAGTGAAAATCGGTCCTAACAGATTTAAACTTGTTTGATTTTCTTTATTTTGTCAAACGATCGGACTTTCTCTGCATGCTCACAAGGCCGACCTAATCGTTGTTCATTTGATGTTCTGCTTTATTTTCT
This sequence comes from Deinandra increscens subsp. villosa, assembly GCA_039602395.1. Taxonomy (NCBI): domain Eukaryota; kingdom Viridiplantae; phylum Streptophyta; class Magnoliopsida; order Asterales; family Asteraceae; genus Deinandra; species Deinandra increscens. The sequence goes on along the minus strand of JBCNJP010000025.1, from coordinate 4,625,268 downwards.
TTGGTGTTTCGTATAACTCATCGGACTTTCTCTTCGTTTCCACAAGACCGACCTGATTGTTGTTGAGTTATACAATTTCAACTTGTTTTATTTTCTTATTTTGTTAAATCTGAGGCCTCAGCTGCGTATCGAAAGATCGACCTTAAAGTAAACGATTTAACGTTCTTATTTCTTTTTGCATGGAACACAGTTGACTATATCGTGTGTACAATCATTATGTGATTAATCACAGATGAAATCACAAAAATGTGATAAGCAAAACATATCTGAGTATATCTGATAGTGTGGGGTACACTGGTCAATGCAAATATAATCAATACTTTAACATATCCAGATGTTATGAGTATGATGTTGCCTGAGTTTAAAGTTAGACAAATTATATCTGCAATCGACATGGCTTATGTGCTACAATAATCAAAATTGAAGTGTAGTGCAGCATGTTATGTCCAATATGATCCCAAGTTGTGATCTTTCTCGCAAAAGACTAAAATAGTGTATGATTCTGTATTGTAGTTACATTTCATATTAAAAATTACCAAAGATTTTTAGGTGTGTTTTGATATAAAGTTTCTAAAAGTCAAAAATATTTTTGTTTCTGATTTGTTTTCGATTGATTAACACGGTATACAAAATCATTTTCAAAATCAAAATATCTTGGAGTCTCGAAGAGACGTTTTGCGCCAAGATTATTTATGTTGGCAGGTTTCTAAGTGGAAAGAGAACATCACAACTTCAAGTCTTCTGGAGATTGTTGATAAAGAGTTTACACACGATGCAATATCAAGTATTCAAGATTGAACTCATCGTCAAAGAGGAGGGAGAGTTTGATTGAAGATACAAGATATAAGTTTTAAGTGGAATATGATACTGCACATGCCGAGGGGGAGTTTTTGATACATGGTCCCTGATCGTCATGTGAAGTATTGAATACAAGACAAAGACGTGCATGTTTGCTGCTGGCCGAACTCCTGGCGAACCCTGAGTTCGGATTGGTCCGAACTTGTCCGAACTGGAGGTTCGGACCATCGCGATTTCAGCTAGTATATATAGTTGTCTTGTGTAGAACTTAACACACTTGTATGTTTGAGTCTTACTTTCTATCAAGTGTAATCTGTGGTTCTATGTGGTCTAATACAAGTATCGTTGTATTTACTCCTCGTGTTATTCTCGTTTTACATTGATTTCGATATGACTAAGTAGACGATCTACCGCTCACGCACTTTCAGAACATCCTTAGAGTTAAACGGCTGGCCCACAGTAGCGTTCCCCCACCTCTAATGCCCATCAAACCAATGTATGAGATCTTTAAGGGCCACTCCTTTATCTTTCATAACTAGAACAACATCTATAATGGCCTTCCACATCCCCACAACTGCTTGTTTACAAGCAAAAAGATCTGGTCTCCCACTAGATTCATGAACCGCCTTGATCACCCAGGTCCATAAATTACCATCTTCATTTTAAGCCTCCATAACCATTTGCTTAATAGGCTAAGATTAAAATCCTCAAGATTGACTAACCCCAAACCCCCCTGCTTCTTATCTTTACAAACCTCCTCCTTCTTGACCCAATACTCCTTTCTTTTCTCACTACAACCCCCCCCCCCAACCCCAAAAAAAAAACGTATTCGGATCTTATCTAACTCCGCTAAAACCGACTTTGGAGCTTTATAAAGAGTGAGGAAATAAGTTGGTAGACTATCTAACACACTCTTAACCAAAGTGAGTCGACCCTAAAAAGAAAGGGACCTAGCCTTCCATGTAGAGAGCCTACCGCGAACCGAATCCACCATCTAATCCCAATAACCCACCCGATTCATATTCGCCCAACTTTCATTCCCAAGTACTCAAAAGGGAATTTATCCCCCGAGCACTTGAGAATCCCAGCCACCCGGTTATGCTCCCCATCCCCCACATTCACCCCCACAACCGCGCACTTATTGAAATTAACTTTAAACCCGGAGAAAAGATAGAAACATCTCAAAATTCTTACCAAGTTCCAGACATTAGCATCGCACTGGAAAACCGAGATAGGATCTTACTACTGCATGCTTTGATCAATCGTAGAAAACAAGGATGTAAATAAGAGATTTGTATTGATCACTTGAAGATACAAACACAAGCTCTCTGGTTTCTCTCTCTAGAAAACACACACAGAAAGTGTAGAATGACTCAGAGTGTTAAGCTATCATTCTAACACAACCTATTTATACTTAGTGACTAAACAGGCTGCGTACCAAATGATACAGGCGTACCATTTGGTTCGGCGGACCATTTGGTCCGACGCCAATGATATTGTCACTAAAACTCATACCAAGACACGCTCACATAGATACAATACACGAGACACATCCTAGCATAGGTATATGCTCTAACAAACTCCCCCTTAACGTGTAGTGTATCTATTTTCTAACTAAACTCCAGTCTTCAATCTTCAACATTGCTGCATCCGACCTTCGACTTGAAATCTTGTCAGAAATAGAGCTTGCATGGCTGGATCACTTCTGAATCATCTTCGATCTTCAAAATCCACTTGTGAAAGATAAAACATACACCTCTTTCACCATGCTTGAGTCTTGACACATATAACCTGCAATTTCAGAAGACAAAAATGTTGTTTCCTTTTTTTTTTGAAAATTAATTTAATCTTGGCGCAAAGCTTCTCTTTGAGAATCCAAGATAGGGTTTTTGAAATTTGATTTCGTATCACATGTCGATCGGTCGAAAACAAATAAGAAGCAAAATCTTTTTGGCTATTTGAAACTTTAAATCAAAACACACCGAAAATCTTTTTGATTTTTCTAAGTTTATGTTAAAACACACCTAAAATCTTTTTGAACTTTTCAGATATGAAACATAATTGCAATACAGAATCAGACACTATTTTTGTCTTTTGCTAGAAAGATCACAACTTGGGATCATATCAAACATAACATGCTGAACAACACTTCAATTTCAATTACTTCAGCACATAAGTCATGTCGATTACTGGTATAATTTTTCCATCTTAAACTCAGGCAAAATCATACTAATAACATCTGGATATGTTATTGTATTGATTAAGTTTGCTTAGACCAGTGTACCCCACACTATCAGATATATTCAGATATGTTTTTGCTTTTATATCACACTTTGTGATTTCATTTGTGATTTAATCACATAATGATTGTGTTCATGATTTAGTCAACTGAGTTCCATGCAAAAAGAAATATGAACGTTAAATCATCTACCTTAAGGTCGATCTTCCGATACGCAGATAAGGCCTCGGATTTAACAAAATAAGAAAATAAAAACAAGTTGAAATTGTATAACCCAACAACAATCAGGTCGGTACTCCCGTACACGCAGAGAAAGTCCGATGAGTTATACGAAACACCAAAGAAAATAAAGCAGAACGTCAAACGAACAACAATCAGGTCGATCTTTCGGTACGCAGAGAAAGTCCGATCGTTTAACAAAAATAAAGAAAATCAAACAAGTTTAAATCTTTGCAAAATGAACACATGTATACACAGTGACTTCTCATTTTCTTTTTCACATATCTTTTTCTTGATATATCATGAGATACGCATCAAGATGTTGTCCACTTGGTTAAGCATTAGTATTTAATGTGTTTATCACATCTGAATACTTTCTGATTGAATGCCGAGCCTAACGAGCACATCGAACAATGATCTTATGGCTTTTTCATCTAGTTTATCCACAAGTCAGACACGTAAGCCAATGTACCATCATTTCCCAATCATGTCGGATACAATTTCTCATTTTTCAATGTTTTTGTATTTTATGTTTTTCAATGTTTTTGTATTTTTCCATTTTTCTCCCCCTTAAAATGAAAACTCTATTTTTGGATTTTCATTTTAACAAAAACACAAAGACACTATTTTTGGTTTTTCAATTTTCTCCCCCTAAACTACATACGAAATGCATAAACGAAAGAAAATTGACCTTTCGACATGGATACCTTGCAGTTTTAGCTTTCACAAAAATTTCAGTTTTTGAAATTTGATATCACGTGAAATTTAACTTAAATTAGCAAAATACTCCCCTATCAGCAACTTTCAATCACCAATAGATCTTCTAGAAGTACCTGCACACTGGTCAAACACGTCAGTTTATAAATGACCCGAAGCGAATCGCTTCTGGTCGACCAGTATCTTGGTTTCCTTTCAAAATCACTTTAGGTTTCTAGATTTGTTGTTTTGGTAAATCAGTATCTGATGAACCAGTCACAGTCGAGTGTGACGAACAACCTACATATGGAACATTTTGAAAACGAGGAATAAATCTTCCTTGAGTTTTAAAAAATGTAGGTTGTGAATATTCATCAAATACTCTGCCATATTCATCAATGAAGCGCTGTTTGGCAGATTTACCAACATGTGGAACCTTTCCTCTTTTTGATGTAGAAGCAACAGAAACCGGACAATCTTGTGCCATATGCCCCTTTTCTCGGCAATTATAACAAAAGCGATTATTGACATTTCGGTGTTTCGGAATCTGCAAAGCTTCACAAACATATTCATCTCCAAAATGATCATAAAAATTATTGAATACCTGGGATCGATGATCATGAACCCATTTTGATGTAGGGCTCTTTGGAGTAACATTTGAACTTCCAGAAGAAAATTTAGCAGTTTGCCTCTTCTTGGTCTTTGGAGCATCAGCAGATTTAATAAAAACCTCAGCTATTTTCCGAGAATCCACACAATGTAGTGGAAACTCCTTATCAGAAAATATTTGATCCGAGCCTTTGAGTTTATAAAATCGCTCCGGTTGAACCTTTTCAGCATGAAAAATCTCTTCCTTCACTTGCATCATACTGATTTTCTTCAAGTTTTGTTGTTTTTGATCTTGAGAAGCAGCAACTTTAACCTGATTCTGATGGAACCCCAAACCTTTATGTTTGCCAGAAACCTTCTCTCCCGAATCAAACGATTTATGCCCGTTCTTTGCAAGACGAGAAAACTCTGCTTTGACCTTGTTGATATCTTTTGGAGCATCAACTATCGTTTCAGCAATGCCAGTAGTTGAACTTGCAAATTTCTCTTTGTCATCAGATGAAGAACTAGACATAACCTTTGGAGCTTCAGAAGTTCCAGCACTCTTGCCTTTGTGCCCTTTCCTTTCTTCAACAGATTTGGAACCAACAAACATAGAATAATCACCAGTCTCAACCTTTTCTTTCAAATCATGACCACCTTCTTTAAGACTTCCTGGTGGTGATATGGTTTTGTTGAACATCTTTTCAAAATTCTCATCCTTTGCCAAGAAACTTGTAAAAGATTCTGAATTAGTAACATTGTTCAAAAGACGTTTTGAATCAATGACTTCAATCTTTAAGTCAGAAATTCTTTGATGAGCTTCGGCCAACTCTTTTTCTGTTGCAATGAGCTTCTTTTCCACTTTATTAGTTTCATACTTTTGCAATCTTAACTCATCTAATCCAGCCAACAATTCCTTCTCGAGTTTATCTTCATTTCTTTTCTGAATATCCAAATTTGCATTTTGCAACTTGTTCACTCTAACCAACTCCCTCCTCCAATCAAGTAACTTTTCCATATCAGTCTGATAAGATTGAATCTTAGTAGCTTGATCATCAGAAAGTTAAGTAAGTGTATCAAGTCTGAACTTGGATTTGTCAAAAAGATTTTGAAAATCCTTTGCAGTATCCTCAGCTTCATCTTTACATTTCTTCACTTCTTTGACTACTCCACCATTTTCCTCAGGTAATTTTGTAATTTTCTGTTCAAACTCTTGTGTAACATTTTGAAATTTTAATTCTTTCTCAACAATCGCTGCTTGCAGATCTGAAAATTTTTCTTTCTGAGAAGAAAATTCTTGAATTAGATCTGCTAACTTTTGTTGTTCATTTTCCAGTTCTTCTATCTTTCTTTTATTTTCATCAACCAACAACCCACTTTCCTTTATCAATCCTTCTATCTTCTTGTCATTCTGAGAACAAAACTCACAAACTGATTCATAGCCACTATTTCCAGAACCACTTATTTCAGATTCAGAATCAGTTACGTCTTCTTCATCATCACTATGAACAACTTGAGCAATCAGAGCACGAAATACAGACTCATCACCTTCCTCAGCAGCCTAATCATAATCTACATACCAGGGTTTTGATTCAGAAGTAAGAGCAGTTAAAGAAAGGGGTGGAGAATCATCAGAAGTTCGTCGCCAGTTATATTGTTTATCAACTTGAGAAACTAAAGCTGTTGGAGACTTGGATGAAGATGCATTTGTTTTTGAACATTCACGAGCAAAATGTCCAAAATTAGAACATTTAAAACATTTTGCCAGTTGTCAATTGATATCCATTTGCTCAAGATTATCAGGATCAATCTGATCAAAATCTTCTTCAATCAGATTAGATGTTGTCAAACCACCATTCAGCAATCCATAATAGGAAGATAATAAAGCAGAAATTAATGCCAAATGTTCATCCGGTGTTTTTGCTGAAAAGGAAGTCTGACTTGAATGATTTGGAATAGTGAAGTTACATCCTCTTGATGAATTTCCAGAATTTCCCAAACCATGACCAGCAACAAAAGCTGTTTGAGGTGGATTTAATGAATCAACACCAAATGATTTAGACTTTGCATTGATATTTGCAAAATTTTGACCATGATACACTTCAGGATTTTGGAATTGAGTAGTTGACTTGTTTGATGTCATCATTTCCATCTTTCTAGCATGAAGTTTTCCAGTTAAATCATGAAATGATAATGCAAAATATTCTTTATCATGAGTAAGCAATAATACATAGTTTTCCCACTTTTTTGGTAATGCTTCCATCAATTTCTCTTTCAATTTCTCCTCGGTCTTTTCAATTTTAACTACTTTCATCTCACTAATCAGATGTGAAAACCTTGAAACAAGAGCAGAAATATTTTCTTTTTCATAATGTTGAAAATTTTCAAATTCCTTGTTCAACATTTTTCGTCTACTCTTCTTATATTGGTCATTACCTTCATATCGAGCAGATAAAGCATCCCACAACTGTTTAGCTTTCATGCAAGTGCTGAATTGATGCAATAACTCGGTAGGTAAAGCCATGGTAAGATAACCATAAACTTTTTGTTCAAGCTCATAACTTTTTCTTTCATCCTTATCAAAATCTTGAATTTCTTTATACTCTCCATCTGCAGTTGGACGTACATACAACTTTTGAATTGGAATCCATAATCAATATCGTTTGTGCTGATGTATGCAGAAAAACGTTGCTTCCAATTTTGATAATCTTCCAACTTTAACAGCTTAGGAACTTTCTGACTTGTTCCTATTTCATTATCAAAATTGGGCATAGCTTGTACCATGCTTTGCATAGCCGCAAACGCTTAAAAATCAGTTCAAAACTTCAAACTAAAAAATGAAGGTGTTAGAATTTGATTTTGAAAATCAACTTTGAACGAATAATGTAGAGCACGTCGAGACGATCGATTTGAGTACTTATGGCTCTCGTAGCAATTTACGATGCAAAAGTTATGACCCTTTGAAGAAACTGCCAGCGGACCAAATTTGGTACGGCGGACCAAAATGGTACGCGGACTAGAAAATAACTGCCACGGACCAACTTGAAGATTGCCTAGCGGACCAGCGGCAGACCAAATGTTCTTGAGGCAGACCAGAAAAGTACCACGCTGATTTTGATGGATTTTCGCGGATTATGACAATTTGGACTTGAATTTGCTTCAGTAAGGTGCGAAATCACTCCAGGAACACTCAGAAATCATTTTTCACCTAGGAAACACTCAGAATTGGAAGAATTTGATGAAAAACATAAGAAACCCAAACTTTCTCTCTCTAAAAATCCGAAAATCGAACAAAAACACAGCAGTAGAGCAACCAAATGCTCTGATACCACTTGTAAAACCGAGATACGATCTTACTACTGCATGCTTTGATCAATCGTAGAAAACACGGATGTAAATAAGAGATTTTGTATTGATCACTTGAAGATACAAACACAAGCTCTCTGGTTTCTCTCTCTAGAAAACACACACAGAAAGTGTAGAATGACTCAGAGTGTTAAGCTATCATTCTAACACAACCTATTTATACTTAGTGACTAAACAGGCTGCGTACCAAATGATACGGGCGTACCATTTGGTCCGGCGGACCATTTGGTCCGCGCGCCAATGATATTGTCACTAAAACTCATACCAAGACACGCTCACATAGATACAATACACAAGACACATCATAGCATAGGTATATGCTCTAACACGCACCACTCACCAATAATCATCGCATCATCAGCGTAAAAAAGGTGAGATAAAACCGGGTCGTTCCTCGGAAGGCCAACACCTTTGAAAACTCCCATCGATCTCGCTTTGCATATCATCCAATCCAAGGCTTCCATTACAATGACAAACAAATATGGGGAGAGGGGATCCCCTTGTCGCACACCTTTATTACAATTCAATTCCGCGGTCGGGGAGCCATTTATCAAGACCGAAGCCCTAGCCGACATAAGAATACCGTTAATCTACCGCCTCCATCTCTACGGAAAACCCATTTGAGCCAAAATGGAATCAATAAAATCCCATTCCACGGAGTCATAAGCCTTATGGAAATCTATTTTGAATAAAATGCCTTGTTGTTTTGTGGCTTTCCACCAAGAGACCACTTCATTAATGATAAGTGGTCCATCCATAATGTTTCGTCTCGCCACGAACCTCAATTGCGTCTCTGTGATAATAGAATCAAGGAACTTTTCATTCTTCTGGAAAGGACTTTAGAGATGATCTTGGTAATACTTCCAAGAAAGCTAATAGGTCTAAACTCATTCAGCCCCGTAGCATCGACCGATTTCGGAATAAGGTGCAAGAAGGACGATGCACATCTTTTAGAAATGGATCCAAACTCATAAAAACGCTCCATAACTTTCATAACATCATCTTCCATGACATTCCAAAAGAACCTGAAAAATCCTAGATTGAACCCGTCCGGCCCTGGCGCTTTATCCCCATCACAATCTCATACCGTAACTTTGATTTCGGCCCACATAAACGGTCAAATTAGCTCCTACTTTTGATCACCGGAAAGAACCTTGACGCCCTCACAACGAATGGATGGTTCATCCACCTTACTGTTCGCAAAGAAGGCTTGAAAATATATTTTTAGCCTCATCTTTGATTTCCCCAGGTCATCTACCCAAACCCCATCAATCCACATCCCGTTTATCCGATTATTTGCACCCTTGGCATTTACCAACCCATGAAAAAAGGTCGAGTTATCATCCCCATCAACCACCCATTTGATCCTAGCCTTTTGTCGTATGTCGCGGAGGCGGTCATCCTCCAATCTCCCCAATTTCTCTTTATACTCTGTCCATTCCTTCAGCTCCGAATCTGATAAAACACGCTGCTCAGTAAGCCCATCCAACCTAGCACATTGTTCTCGTAAAGCAGAAACTAGACACATCTTTAGATCCTTTTCTTTGACATTCCAGGACTTAATAACTTCTTTCACTCTTCTTAACTTTTTCATCAACCCCACATCAGGAGGAACCCTACATCCAATATCCTTACACAGCTCAACCCGTATTAAATTAACCAGCTCCTCATTCCTTAGCTGCGAAATAAAGAATTTGAAGGGAATTGGGCTAAAGTCCACCGCATAGACTTTAAGCATAATCAGAGAGTGATCCGACCAGAGTCTCGGTAACGCTGTCACGGAAGCAGCTGACCACTTGCAAAAGAAGTCATGAGAAACCAAAAACCTGTCCAGTTTGCTGACTTTTTTACCTTTTCCATACGAGTACGTGAATTTACAGCCACCCATTCAGTATTCCTGCAGGTCGCACTCATGAATAAACCTGTTGAAGGCCTCTGCTTCTCTCCGGTTAAACACCTAGGCCCTCCGCTCCTCCGGAGATATAACCTCATTAAAATCTCTAACCAAACACCATATCCCTGCCTACTGATCTATCAACCTCGCTTGATCATCCCATATATATACTTTATCTCTAGCTCCTTGCGGGGCGTAAATATTGACCGTATTCAGCACTCCCCCCAGCCAAGACCCCCTAAGTGAGGAGAAAGTTCCTGTTCTTGACAATCCCAGTTAAATGAAAAAAGGAAGGATTCCAAATACTAACCAAACCTCTAGATAGCCCCTGAGATTCTACACCTGCCGATTCGAAACTCATGTTCCCCCATAACCGTTGCACCGAAATTAAGCTCAAATCCACACATTTAGTCTCCTGCATGCATAGGAATTGGGCTTTGTGTTCAACCTTAAGACGTTGAATCTAATCTATTTTCCTATCGTCACGTATCCCCCAAGAATTGCAAGAAAAGCAATCCATCAACCACTGTATGAATTTTTTTTTGTAGTGATACCTCACTAGGCGATCCCAGAGTGAGAATTTGCTTATAGGAATGCACGTCTTCATATTATCAATAAAAAAAGATATTATGCCTATAAGGGCGTTTTGGTTATTTTGACCTATCAAAAGGTTAACCTTAATAATTACATATTATTAATTAATAGATCATATAAATAAACATAGGATATGTTTATAATGTTAAACCTTGCGTTAATGCCATATGATACGCAAATTAGGTTAACCAAGGATTATGTCGGAGGTTCTGTCCGAGTTTAACGAGTAAAGAGATAAGGTGAGTTCTGCGATCCCACTTTTAAATGTTTTAGTATTTTTGGGCTGATATACATACAGGTTCAACTGTTTACTTGAAAAGTATTTGAAATGCTTTTATATGAAAGTTTGATTATCTTAATTGATAAATTGATGAGTTGTTTGAAGTGATACGTGTTATGTTATGAAGATGTTTATGAATGATAATACGTGTTAGTAAATGAATGATTATGATAGAGTAATGAAAATGAAATGATTATTAGGGTTATGTGCTATATTTGCTTTGAAACTAGGTATCCAAATGATAAGGGTTTGTTAACAAACGCACAAGTGAATATGTATGATTATATGAGAACAGGTGATGCATTTGCTGTATTAATATGTGGTGGATACGCCGCTGGTACATCCTATATATATATACATAGTAATATAAGGTACCCGGTATATCGAAAGTGTGGAGGATATGCCACTGGTACATCCTATATACATACACCAACGGTAAATTGGGGGATGCTCATTTGTTGCAGTATATGAATGCATTATCATGTTTATTAACACATCTAAGTCATCTGGAAATCTAACTTGGGGCGGGTAGTAGTACTATGGTGGTTGAAAAAATGTTCGATATAGAATGACTAGAAGGTCTTAAGAAGTAAGGTTATAAGGAAGGTTATTAGAACTGGGCGTAGGGCTCCGGGTCAGAAACCCAACGGAGTAAAGGGGTAGTGTAGGGATCCGCTGCTATGGATGCGTTAGGTGGAGCACTTCCGACCTGATGCAGTAGCTGAAACCAGAAGGTATAAAGGTAGATGAAAATAGGTCATAGAGAAAGACGTTTAGTGAGATATATATATTTCTAGGGAAACGTGTTTGATTGTAATGTTATGTTATGTATGACTTTGTTATGTGTTATACTCGATAAATGTTTGTAAAAAAGGGATTTTGCAGGTTCAAAGCTTTTAACCTCACAAACGAGGTAAAGTTTTTAACATGTAGAACTCACCAGCGTAAGCTGACCTTTTCCCAAAAACGTATGTATGTTAGGTGAAGGTGAGACGTTTGAGAGCAAGGGTGGAGCCCTCGTGATAAGAGACTAATCGAGCAAGCTATTAGGGGAGCGGTTGGACATGCTGGCTTAGATGTAGATAAATAAAGACGGCTATAGTTAGTCGCTATATAGATAGATTGTAAATTATCTCAATTACTCTACGTACTTGTCTTTATAATAAATAAAAGTTTTCAATTTCCCACTGCTTATCTCTGTTGTGCCACGTGTTCATGAGTAAATACGATGCGTGACCCCTCCTGGTGCCAAGTCAGGGAGTAGGCGTCACAAGTTGGTATCAAAGCCTTGGTTTAAGAGATTTAGGTACAAGCGCGGTATCTAAACTTAAACTAGGACTCTAGGTAGAGTAAGTTGAGATAATAAATATAGATGCCAGCTGAAAAAGCAAGTAATCACCGGAGATAATTTGCCGCCATTTCAGGTTCGAGAATAATAGAAAGGTATTAAGTGATTAGAGAAGAAAGAAAGATTTCATTGATTCATAGAGAGAGAAAGTACAATCGCATGTGTAATACAGAAAGTACAAGTGCCCTCAAACTATTCTAACTTTCAACTATTTATAGGCTCCGAGAACCATCTTCCAGCCTTGCATCTGCAGGAGTCGCATGTATCTGTTTCCTGCACAAACACTTCTGGCAAACATCACATGCGAAGGACTTGGAAATAAGCGATCGGATGTGTATCACACATCCGTAGCATCGTTTACTTCATCAAGTCCCCCAAGTCTATTAAGTAAATAAAATGAAGTTAATAGACTTATTTTTGAATACAAACGGTTTTTACATATCCGACATTTGCATTGGTTCGATCTGTCACACGAGATTGTAATTATGATCTTGACGTCCTTTCAATGCCACGCGTCGAGCTTTCCGCCCTAAAGCAGTTACCTGTCGCAATTACAATTATGAAAAAGCAATATTTTCAAAATGTTTAAAATTCAACTTCCCCAAATTTCCCTTCGTAAAAACCGCCTTGCAAAACTGCTTTTTACTCCTTATATATAGGCCCTCTTCTTCCCCTAAAATTTTTTACCACAAACCTAAACACTTTCCGCCATTTTCTCCCTGCATTTCCTTCACAGAGCAAAGTGTTAAGGTCAGCGTTTCCAACCTCTTTTTCTTACTTTTTCACTTTGTTATCAATACTCTATTATGGCAACCACCCAGAAAGTGCCATCGAAACACAACTTTTCGATTTCGTATCCTATAATCACCCAAAATGATTTGGATGATTTCGTGAAAGAGTTTAAAATTCCTGGAAACCTAAATCCTGTACTTGCAACACCAGGGAAACCGATCTATCCGTTTCCTGAAAAGAAGGGAAACCGATCTATCCGTTTCCTGAAAAGAAATTTCTTTTCAGGAAACGGATAGATCGGTTTCCCTGGTGTTGCAAGTACAGGATTTAGGTTTCCAGGAATTTTAAACTCTTTCACAAAATCATCCAAATCATTTTGGGTGATTATAGGATACGAAATCGAAAGGTTGTGTTTCGATGGCACTTTCTGGGTGGTTGCCATAATAGAGTATTGATAACAAAGTGAAAAAGTAAGAAAAAGAGGTTAGAAACGCTGACCTTAACACTTTGCTCTGTGAAGGAAATGCAGGGAGAAAATGGCGGAAAGTGTTTAGGTTTGTGGTAAAAAATTTTAGGGGAAGAAGAGGGCCTATATATAAGGAGTAAAAAGCAGTTTTGCAAGGCGGTTTTTACGGAGGGAAATTTGGGGAAGTTGAATTTTAAACATTTTGAAAATATTTCTTTTTCATAATTGTGATTGCGACAGGTAACTGCTTTAGGGCGGAAAGCTCGACGCGTGGCATTGAAAGGACGTCAAGATCATAATTACAATCTCGTGTGACAGATCGAACCAATGCAAATGTCGGATATGTAAAAACCGTTTGTATTCAAAAATAAGTCTATTAACTTCATTTTATTTACTTAATAGACTTGGGGGACTTGATGAAGTAAACGATGGTCCGGATGTGTGATACACATCCGATCGCTTATTTCCAAGTCCTTCGCATGTGATATTTGCCAGAAGTGTTTGTGCAGGAAACAGATACATGCGACTCCTGCAGATGCAAGGCTGGAAGATGGTTCTCGGAGCCTATAAATAGTTGAAAGTTAGAATAGTTGGAGGGCACTTGTACTTTCTGTATTACACATGCGATTGTACTTTATCTCTCTATGAATCAATGAAATCTTTCTTTCTTCTCTAATCACTTAATACCTTTCTATTATTCTCGAACCTGAAATGGCAGCAAATTATCTCCGGTGATTACTTGTTGTTTCAGTGGCGCCATCCGTGGGACCATCATAACAGATACTTCTCCTACTTTTCTTTTCCTATCCCATCCTTATCCACCTTATCTAAACCTGAGTGGATATTCACGTTGTATACCTGTATCCCCGGATCTGCTGACAAAGTAGCAACTCCCCCTGGTGTTGGAAATCGAATCATTCCATGCATCACAGATATCACGGCACCTAATCTTCTCAACACTGGTCTTCCTAAAATAACATTATGTACTGATGAAGCCGAAACTACCAAAAACGTAACTTCCAGTTGTCGCATCTGTAAACCATTCCCAAAAACCATAGGTAAAGTTATTTCTCCAATTGGTTTAACTACCTCACCTGCAAATCCCACTAAAGATATCGTTGTTGACCGCAACTGCGCACATGTGGTAGGCCCCATCTGTCGGAAACACTGTTCGTACATAATTTCTGTTGCACTTCCACAATCCACATGAATTCTCTTAACCATGAACCCCCCCCCTCTTGCGGACACAATTACTGGCTCCTCTGTTGCCATCTGTTCCAATATAGGAGGAAAAGTTATTTCCTGATACTTCCAATCTATTTGCTTATTACTCCTTCCTCTGACATTCCTATACTGATCCGACCCCTGTAATTGCACCATATTGATCACAGGTGCATCCCCTCCTGGCAAATTGTTCCTAATTACCTTCACCAAATGCCCTAACTTTCCTAATCTCACCGCTTTATCAATTTCCTTTTTTAACGTCCAACATGTATCTATAGTGTGACCTCTGTCCTTATGATATTCGCAATACTTATCCAAATTTCTTGTGGGTGCATTTCGCATCTTTGGTGGTGCGGGTAAATCTACTTTTTCTGTTGCCAAAATCTGCGTGGGAGTATTAACCAGCTCTATCAACTTTGCTCCTTTATAATCCCCATGCGCATGTCCTGAGGATCCACCAAAATTTTTTCCTCTTGAATGGAAACCTTTCGCCCATTTATTTTGTGAAAAATGACCCATTGCCCTTACTGGTCCTCCATTTGTACGCCCAGTAACCATAGAATTCTGTCGCATTTGCCCAGATCCACCGTTAACATTGCTTAAGTAAGCCCATGCGTTTTTACCCCTGACAAATGCTCTTGCTTTATCCATTAATACATCCATTGACCTTGGCAAGTCTTCATGTAACTTTTCTACAAGTTGGGCACACTTTACCCCATGACAAAAGCCAGATATCCGCAATTGATCACCAGCACCCTCGACTCCCATACTCTCTTTGTTAAACCTTGTAATGAAATCTTCTATTGACTCATTATCCTTCCGCCGAATATTGTGCACTTCCGTCGGATCTTTCATACATCTTTTTTGTTGATTAAACTGACGTAAAAACTTATTTTTTAAGTCTTCAAAACTATCCACCTCTCCTGCTGGTAAGGAATCAAACCAAACTCTAGCTATCCCAGTGAAAGTTTGAACAAACATGTGACACCATATCTCCTCAGACCATTGCTCTAAACGAGCCGCATAATAGAACTCAAAAATATGGTCATCCGGATCAGTCAAACCTCCATATTTCCTCACAACCGAAGGTAATTTTAACTTTTTTGGAAAAACCGCTTCAGAGATCCATAATGAAAACTTCGAATGTGACCTCATTGATTGAGGAATGTATGGTATCACTACATCTGTTTATCATATATTTTTTCACAAATATAAAAACTTGTAATATAAAATGTATAAAGTTAAATATGTATATTACTTCGACAAAATATTTATTTATAATAAATGACTTTATGATGAAAATTGGTTAGATTATAATCGTATTTAATCGTTCATATCATCATATTGAGAGGTTAGTTTATAAAAAATATGTACCTTTCACCGTAGCAAACTTGTTAACATTGTGTTTATCCAGTGTTCGTACAAGATCATCGTCCTCATGCATATACTCCTTTTGCTGTATTTGATCATCCCATTCTTTCACTAACTCTGCACTTTTGCGTTCTCCATATTTTCGTACTGCATCCTCCTCTATCTTCTGCAAATCCTCTCGTAACTGTCTCTTCTTCAACTGTAACAATAATTCCTTGTTTCGTAATAAGAATTCAACATCTAATTCATCTAAATCATCGTATTTTGTCGCATGTGAATCTCTATTTCCACCATTTTTGTTGACCAGAATAAAACGTTTTGACGAACCAGTACCTGGACCATCGTCCTCCTGCGTTTTCTTACCAGATGATTCAGGTTCAGAAAATAACCTCGAATTTGGTACTATAACATTCTTCTCAGCTTGCAACGTTGCCGACTGCTTCGTTTTTGGAGTAAAAGACAAATCTGTCAACATTTCATTTCTAAACGAATTTCCTTCGACGTTCTTACCTCCCGACGAAGAATTGATCAATGATTTCTCCAAATCACTAGACGATTCCATCATTCTTAAGTAGTGTCAATTATCGGATGGCGCCACTGAAAAAGCAAGTAATCACCGGAGATAATTTGCCGCCATTTCAGGTTCGAGAATAATAGAAAGGTATTAAGTGATTAGAGAAGAAAGTAAGATTTCATTGATTCATAGAGAGAGAAAGTACAATCGCATGTGTAATACAGAAAGTACAAGTGTCCTCAAACTATTCTAACTTTCAACTATTTATAGGCTCCGAGAACCATCTTCCAGCCTTGCATCTGTAGGAGTCGCATGTATCTGTTTCCTGCACAAACACTTCTGGCAAACATCACATGCGAAGGACATGGAAATAAGCGATCGGATGTGTATCACACATCCGGAGCATCGTTTACTTCATCACCAGATATTATGAACTTCAGTGACTTCTTTAGTACACTTCCGTTGTTGACTAAACTGCCTTAAAAACTTTTCTCTCAAATCTTCAAATCCTACAATTTGAGCATTAGGTAATGAGTCGTACCATACTCTGGCAGCTCCCGTAAATGTTTGAACCAGCATGTGGCACCATGTTTCTTCTGACCAACATTCTAAACGGGCTGCTGACCAAAAATCAAACACATGATCATCAGGATCTGATAATCCTGTATATTTTTTCACGGAAGTAGGCATCTTCAACTTCTTCCGAAATCGTGCATTAGCAATCCAATTAGCAAACTTTGACTGCTCTTGCATTGAGGGAGGAAAATATGGCACAAATGCCTTTGCTGTCCCTGAAACATCCACACATGGAATATTAACCATGTGACACATATGCCTTTTTTGAAAAGGGCTTTTGGCTATTTGCCTATAAACAATCAACAATCACATACACATACGGGCCTCCTCTTAGGGGGCAAGTGCAAGTGTATGTGCAAGTGTTCAATATATTAACACTTGCGAGGATAGGCCTCCTATGGAGGGCTTTTTGACAGCGCATGTATGAGTGTCCAAAATATTAGCACTTGCAAAGGTAGGCCTCGTATGGAGGGCTTTTTGACAGCGCATGTCATATTACATGAGCATATGCATAATGCCATATGCCTTTCCCTCTTTTTTTTAATGAAAAAGAGACTACACAATACGAAGGACACGCAGATTGTGTGTCTTTGACTTTTGAGATTTTGCCTAGCATATCTTCAAGTCATTATCTGGTTTTCCAGAATTGCGCGCCATTTTGACGATTATTCAAAAATTCAAAAAGCGCACCTTCAAATCTCCATACGATTTTCTGGAAATCGTCATTTAATCTATGTTTTTGTGTTTATTTTGAATTCGTTTATTTCTTAAATGAATTTCAAACAACGCATCATAATTTCATATAATTTGCTATGAATCGTAAGCATTCTTATGAATGCGTGTATAATTGAAGATCGAAACTCTCATTTATAACAATTATAAAATATAAGAGTTGAATTCAAACAATTACTCCATCAACGACATTAACTGGAGATGCCGGCTTCTTAATGAGGATCGGATCATCCTCAAGATCATCCAAAACATCATTCTGACTTGCCGTTTTTGACACACTACGCTCAGGAGTGAATTTGAGCTTTGTTCGAACTTCCTGAAGCCACAACTATCGATCCTGCTTATCTTTCAGTTTTCGCAGGATCTCCAAATTTCGTATCAGGAATTCATCATCGAATTCACATAAAACATCAGAATTCCTCAACTGGACATCTCCCTTTCGCTGATCCTTTATTAAATCGTCAATATCCTTTTCGCGACTTGAAAACGAAAATAGCGAAGGTTTCGCACTAAATCCTCCACCAGACCCTTTCGAGCTCATATCGACCCTTCCTGCACTCGACGATGGAGGTACAGTGTTTTTCTTCGCTGAATCACCAGCTAATTGCTCCATTCTTTCTCAAATTCAGTTAATATACGGATGGCGCCAATTGATGAAGAATAAAATCCCACTCGCACGTAAAATGAAATTCTAGAACTCACTATCGAATTTGTAGAAAGAAGTAGGAGAAGATTATGGACAGCGAAGATATTGTATTGATTGAATAGTTTGTACAAGTTTAGAATCTGGAGAGAGAAACACACATTAAAGGTGTAAAATCTCTCCTTCTCCCCAAAAGTCCATGTCTACGGTTCATGAATGTTCTATTTATACTAACAAACTTGGTTTGCAAGTTCCTTAATGTGAAGCAGATGCACTTGCTGTCAGCTCCGTCGCAACTGCATCTTCCTATCTTGGAGATACTTTAGTTTGAGTATCACCTGCGAGTTATCTTTGCTGTTACACTTGCATATCCGATTTTGACCTCTCCTCATCAGAAAAAAACCTTTGTAATGCAACTAGCCTTCCATTTAAAACCTGCACATCTTTTACCGTGGATGGTGATTGTTTTGGTCAAAAACTGCCTAAGCAATTAGTTGATCAAACTTTGTAAGT
>JBCNJP010000025.1:4495455-4605972 GCA_039602395.1 Deinandra increscens subsp. villosa | reverse complement strand
ATATTTTTTTTAAAGTGTTCACGATTGGGCTATGAGATTACGGTTGGGCCAAATTTAAACCATATCGTGAACCCGTTTAGCAAGTCGTAAACCCATATTAAGAGTCTGTAAACCCATATTAAGAGTCGTAAACCCATGTTTTGAATCGTAATCTCATAATAAATTCATAAACACTTAATTTATTTTAAAAAAAAAAAAATTTCATTAAACTTAACTAGTTTAAGTTACAATTAAAAGGTGTTTGTGAACGTGTGATTCAAAATCAAATGTTTTACTTGAACGACTCAATTGAGATTTTTCAGAATTTATCAATTTAAATGATTCAATCAATTGAATTTCAAATTGGTTCCAAACACAATAGCTTTGTTGAATATGTCTGATACATATGTCTTGTCTCTCTCAGATGGCTGAAGAAATGCTCATGGAAGATATAAAATATGAGCAGGACCATTGTATGCCGGCTTATCTGGAAGACCCGCCTGAAAAACACATGGAGCTATTCTACTCACTGGTGGCAGGGATGAACACCTGCAAAATCAACTATGCCCTGAGGACGAATGTACTCATCGACGAGATGCTGGTCAGAGAATTTTGGGGCACTGCTAGAGTCAATTCTGACAAGACAAGGATTACCGCAATGGTCCAGAACAGACAAGTTGTCATTGAAGAAGAAGACATAAGGCAAGGGCTGAACATTACTGATGAAGCCTCTGATCCAATCACATACCCGAAGGAGGTAGTTCTGGCAGGTGCTCAGTCAATGGGATACGAAGGAAAGTTTCCGCCGATCTTTAAAAAACTTCTGCCGCACTACTGGAGGTGCCTGGCACACTACATGCAGAAGTCTTTCCTCGGCAAGAGAACGAGTTTCGATCAATTGAATCAAGTTCATGGAACTGCGTTCGTAGCACTGGCATTGGATTGGAAGTTTAACTTTTCAAGAATGATGTTGCAAGATTGGATAGGCAATGCAGTGCTGAGTGCCAGAGAGCAGTTTTTGATGACGCCAAGATTTGTGCAAATGGTGGTAATGAAGAAGTATCCGATGATAGAGGAGAGGATTGAGAAGCTTGATGTGAAGGTTATGGATATTGGGGTCTTTGGCTTGCAAACCCAAGATAGACCAGGTAAACAAACATTTGAAGGAAGATTGGAATGGGCTAAGAGAGGTGCGTTCCCAGAGGTTGCAAGGGAACAAGTGATGGATGACTCTGAGCCAGAGGCAGATGTTCCTAATGTTAATGCATCCATTGCTGAAGATCAAGATGTAACAGCAACTCTTGCTGTCAATGTACAAGAGGATGATGTCATTCCCTCCGATGAAGAAAATATAATGGATGACATTCTTGCTGGCCAGGTCATCTCTGAAGAGGATATTTATGGAGACTTGGAGCCTCTAACCCATAAAAGGTCGAGGGATGATATGATTGGCTCATCTGGCAGTGACACGACGCCTCCAGAGCTGAATTTGACTGTTGATGATGTTCTTGAAGAAGAACCCGTCCCTACTCGTGAGCCATCTCCGCGAAAGAAATCTGATCCTAGGAGCATACGGTTCAAGTTCACCAAGACAAGCTCAAGTCTATTGGTTGTACAACCAGCTGGACCCAGTTCTGAGGGTACCAGTGGTCAAGAAGAAACAATTGATGAAGCCCTTCAAGAGCAACCTACTATTACACAGACTGAAGATGTGCAAGATCAACCTGCTCCTGTGCAAACTGAAACTCCAGTTCTGACCGAGCATAGCCCAGTTCGGGAAGAAACTCAATTTCTGGAGGTTGATCACACCTTCATTGCTCCGAGCCCGGTAAGAGTGAGTGCAGCTCCTGTGGTAACTCTGCCAACAACTATTCCTGGATTTAGGCCTTTTCAAGCTGCTGAGCTACCGATCGATCTGAGATTAAGCACAGATCCTCATATCAACTTCCTGATATCTCAGAATCGGGTCAGAGAAAGTGAGATAAAAGCACTGCAAGCTGAAAACAGAAGATTACGACAAAAGGAAGTGGCAGACAAGAATCAAATGAAGTGGCTGTATGAAAATTTGATGGACCTGAAAAAGAGGTTTAATGCATTGAAAGGTGTTGTAGAGTCAAATACTTCAGGTGCCTCGGGTCAAAGCTCTTCGGCTCAAGGTACAAGTGAAGCAACTGAGGATGATGGAGATGAAAACATAGAGATGTCAGATTACGCCCGAAGTGGCAGAATCATCTCCAAAGCCCCTGAGGGACACGACAACTGGTTCCGTGAATTCTTTCAAGGACCAGCCCCCACTACATATGCTCTTGATCTTGGAAAGAGCTCTATTGACAAACAGGGGAGCAGCGAACCAATCTTGTGCTGGCATTACGACGCAGAGAAGAAATTATTTGCTGTGATCCGTGAAGGCTACAGTCCTGTTGAATATTATAGAAATCGTGCACAATTCCATTCATGGACTGAGCCTGAGATCAGAAATCTGCTTCGTGCTCCTTTCATAAACAGGTGGAACAGCCCTGACGGAGACCTCATCCGCAACAACCTGCTGAGCCATCTAGAGAACAACTTTGCAGATTTTGAGTTGAAAGAGGTAAGATGGAGAGAGACAGGGACTGACCCAGTGACAGGGGAGCCCATTGGTGAAGTTAGGAGGCCACCCACTAAGCGTACAAGAGTCATTAACATGTTGGACGAGATCGAAGATGGCACATTAGTCAGAAATTTTGATTGCTGGTGCTACGATCCGACAACTCATGAAGTGGTGGTGCTCTGCAAGCCAATGAGGCAATTCCGATTCTATGATCCGGTGGACTTGCTAAGATTTGGAGAGCGAGACATCAAGCTCCTAGCCACCCAACCCATACTTGGAGATGAGAATGACATGATGAATGCTATAAGGGTTGGTATCTTTGATGGATCTGCAAAGCGGATCGTAGAGAAGGGATGGTGGTTCAACAACATTCAAAGCTCATTCCGGTTTGATCTGCTGCTGCCGTAAAAAGGTCTAATGGTTCATGCCTAGGGGAAGATTGTTGGGCTATATATATTAGAGGCATGAACATTAGTTATGGGCTTAGTTGTTAATGGGCTTTTGGGCTTTGTTAGTGGGTTTTTATAGTAATTATGATTGGGCCATGTGGGCTTCATTCATGTTTACGATTTTTTGTAATAGGTTTACATGAGGCACTATATAAGCCTCATGTGTTTATGATTCTAGCTAAGCTTTTCAATACACAATTTCAGTTTACGATTTCTGTCTCCATTGTGTGTTCACGATCAGCTTCAATAGTAGTTGTTCTTCATTCAAGACTTCATTTTTCTCCTAGATCTAGTCTATTCTTCTACTATTCTTCTTGAATCAATCGTGTTTGAGGATTCCGCACTCATTCACGATCAAATATCGTGTAGGTTGCTTGATCTCGGACCTACACAACTTTTGAATTGGAATCCATAAATCAATATCGTTTGTGCTGATGTATGCAGAAAAACGTTGCTTCCAATTTTGATAATCTTCCAACTTTAACAGCTTAGGAACTTTCTGACTTGTTCCTATTTCATTATCAAAATTGGGCATAGCTTGTACCGTGCTTTGCATAGCCGCAAACGCTTAAAAATCAGTTCAAAACTTCAAACTAAAAAATGAAGGTGTTAGAATTTGATTTTGAAAATCAACTTTGAACGAACAATGTAGAGCACGTCGAGACGATCGATTTGAGTACTTATGGCTCTCATAGCAATTTACGATGCAAAAGTTATGACCCTTTGAAGAAACTGCCAGCGGACCAAATTTGGTACGGCGGACCAAAATGGTACGGCGGACCAGAAAATAACTGCCACAGACCAACTTGAAGATTGCCTAGCGGACCAGCAGCGGACCAGCGGCGGACCAAATGTTCTTGAGGCGGACCAGAAAAGTACCACGCTGATTTTGATGGATTTTCGCGGATTATGACAATTTGGACTTGAATTTGCTTCAGTAAGGTGCGAAATCACTCCAGGAACACTCAGAAATCATTTTTCACCTAGGAAACACTCAGAATTGGAAGAATTTGATGAAAAACATAAGAAACCCAAACTTTCTCTCTCTAAAAATCCGAAAATCGAACAAAAACACAGCAGTAGAGCAACCAAATGCTCTGATACCACTTGTATAACCGAGATACGATCTTACTACTGCATGCTTTGATCAATCGTAGAAAACACGGATGTAAATAAGAGATTTTGTATTGATCACTTGAAGATAGAAACACAAGCTTTTTGGTTTCTCTCTCTAGAAAACACACACAGAAAGTGTAGAATGACTCAGAGTGTTAAGCTATCATTCTAACACAACCTATTTATACTTAGTGACTAAACAGGCTGCGTACCAAATGATACGGGCGTACCATTTGGTCCGGCGGACCATTTGGTCCGCGCGCCAATGATATTGTCACTAAAACTCATACCAAGACACGCTCACATAGATACAATACACAAGGCACATCATAGCATAGGTATATGCTCTAACACGCACCACTCACCAATAATCATCGCATCATCGGCGTAAAAAATGTGAGATAAAACCGGGTCGTTCCTCGGAAGGCCAACACCTTTGAAAACTCCCATCGATCTCGCTTTGCATATCATCCAATCCAAGGCTTCCATTACAATGACAAACAAATATGGGGAGAGGGGATCCCCTTGTCGCACACCTTTATTACAATTCAATTCCGCGGTCGGGGAGCCATTTATCAAGACCGAAGCCCTAGCCGACATAAGAATACCGTTAATCTACCGCCTCCATCTCTACAGAAAACCCATTTGAGCCAAAATGGAATCAATAAAATCCCATTCCACGGAGTCATAAGCCTTATGGAAATATATTTTGAATAAAATGCCTTGTTGTTTCGTGGCTTTCCACCAAGAGACCACTTCATTAATGATAAGTGGTCCATCCATAATGTTTCGTCTCGCCACGAACCTCAATTGCGTCTCCGAGATAATAGAATCAAGGAACTTTTTCATTCTTCCGGAAAGGACTTTAGAGATGATCTTGGTAATACTTCCAAGAAAGCTAATAGGTCTAAACTCATTTAGCCCCGTAGCATCGACCGATTTCGGAATAAGGTGCAAGAAGGACGATGCACATATTTTAGAAATGGATCCAAACTCATAAAAACGCTCCATAACTTTCATAACATCATCTTCCAAGACATTCCAAAAGAACCTGAAAAATCCTAGATTGAACCCGTCCGGCCCTGGCGCTTTATCCCCATCACAATCCCATACCGTAACTTTGATTTCGGCCCACGTAAACGGTCAAACTAGCTCCTACTTTTGATCACCGGAAAGAACCTTGAGGCCCTCACAACGAATGGATGGTTCATCCACCTTACTGTTCGCAAAGAAGGCCTGAAAATATATTTTTAGCCTCCTCTTTGATTTCCCCAGGTCATCTACCCAAACCCCATCAATCCACATCCCGTTTATCCGATTATTTGCACCCTTGGCATTTACCAACCCATGAAAAAAGGTCGAGTTATCATCCCCATCAACCACCCATTTGATCCTAGCCTTTTGTCGTATGTCGCGGAGGCGGTCATCCTCCAATCTCCCCAATTTCTCTTTATACTCTGTCCATTCCTTCAGCTCCGAATCTGATAAAACACGCTGCTCAGTAAGCCCATCCAACCTAGCACATTGTTCTCGTAAAGCAGAAACTAGACACATCTTTAGATCCTTTTCTTTGACATTCCAGGACTTAATAACTTCTTTCACTCTTCTTAACTTTTTCATCAACCCCACATCAGGAGGAACCCTACATCCAATATCCTTACACAGCTCCACTCGTATTAAATTAACCAGCTCCTCATTCCTTAGCTGCGAAATAAAGAATTTGAAGGGAATTGGGCTAAAGTCCACCGCATGGACTTTAAGCATAATCAGAGAGTGATCCGACCAGAGTCTCGGTAACGCTGTTACGGAAGCAGCTGACCACTTGCAAAAGAAGTCATGAGAAACCAAAAACCTGTCCAGCTTGCTGACTTTTTTACCTTTTCCATACGAGTACGTGAATTTACAGCCACCCATTCAGTATTCCTGCAGGTCGCACTCATGAATAAACCTGTTGAAGGCCTCTGCTTCTCTCCGGTTAAACACCTAGGCCCTCCGCTCCTCCGGAGATCTAACCTCATTAAAATCCCTAACCAAACACCATATCCGTGCCTACTGATCTATCAACCTCGCTTGATCATCCCACATATTTACTTTATCTCTAGCTCCTTGCGGGGCGTAAATATTGACCGTATTCAGCAAACCCCTCCCCCCAGCCAAGTCCCCCGAAGTGAGGAGAAAGTTCCTGTTCTTGACAAGTATTTGAAATGCTTTTATATGAAAGTTTGATTATCTTAATTGATAAATTGATGAGTTGTTTGAAGTGATACGTGTTATGTTATGAAGATGTTTATGAATGATAATACGTGTTAGTAAATGAATGATTATGATAGAGTAATGAAAATGAAATGATTATTAGGGTTATGTGCTATATTTTCTTTGAAACTAGGTATCCAAATGATAAGGGTTTGTTAACAAACGCACAAGTGAATATGTATGATTATATGAGAACAGGTGATGCATTTGCTGTATTAATATGTGGTGGATACGCCGCTGGTACATCCTATATATATATACATAGTAATATAAGGTACCCGGTATATTGAAAGTGTGGAGGATATGCCACTGGTACATCCTATATACATACACCAACGGTAAATTGGGGGATGCTCATTTGTTGCAGTATATGAATGCATTATCATGTTTATTAACACATCTAAGTCATCTGGAAATCTAACTTGGGGCGGGTAGTAGTACTATGGTGGTTGAAAAAATGTTCGATATAGAATGACTAGAAGGTCTTAAGAAGTAAGGTTATAAGGAAGGTTATTAGAACTGGGCGTAGGGCTCCGGGTCAGAAACCCAACGGAGTAAAGGGGTAGTGTAGGGATCCGCTGCTATGGATGCATTAGGTATAGCACTTCCGACCTAATGCAGTAGCTGAAACCAGAAGGTATAAAGGTAGATGAAAACAGGTCATAGAGAAAGAAGTTTAGTGAGATATATATATTTCTAGGGAAACGTGTTTGATTGTAATGTTATGTTATGTATGACTTTGTTATGTGTTATACTCGATAAATGTTTGTAAAAAAGGGATTTTGCAGGTTCAAAGCTTTTAACCTCACAAACGAGGTAAAGTTTTTAACATGTAGAACTCACCAGCGTAAGCTGACCTTTTCCCAAAAACGTATGTATGTCAGGTGAAGGTGAGACGTTTGAGAGCAAGGGTGGAGCCCTCGTGATAAGAGACTAATCGAGCAAGCTATTAGGGGAGCGGTTGGACATGCTGGCTTAGATGTAGATAAATAAAGACGGCTATAGTTAGTCGCTATATAGATAGATTGTAAATTATCTCAATTACTCTACGTACTTGTCTTTATAATAAATAAAAATGTTCAATTTCCCACTGCTTATCTCTGTTTTGCCACGTGTTCATGAGTAAATCCGATGCGTGACCCCTCCTGGTGCCAAGTCTGGGAGTAGGCGTCACAAGTTGGTATCAAAGCCTTGGTTTAAGAGATTTAGGTACAAGCGCGGTATCTAAACTTAAACTAGGACTCTAGGTAGAGTAAGTTGAGATAATAAATATAGATGCCAGCCATGATAGCTTGTGCCCATAAGGACGTATATGCATAAGGAACATAATAGGCGGGAGTTACCGTATGTGAATAGGGAAAATACACGATTGCAATTAGCTACTCTAATTTGGTATTTTCCATGTAAACCGATCATAAGTACTAATTGTTGTCTGGCTAAGTGCAAGAAGAAGAAGAATGTTTAGAAATTTAATCTAGGAATCGGTTTGACTTAGAGTTGCTGATGAAGATAGAAAGGCGAGGTGTGGACAATAGGGAAATGTGTGATAGAAATAACTGGGTTTTGAATGCATCATAAATATATAATTGTATCGGATCATGCACTTATATATTATCATGAACTCAAAATTTAGAGACTCTATGTCACACAAGTTCTGAAATGTCATCCATCCTAATTTAGGATATGGAAATGGCCGCGAGAGGCGATAGTGCGAATGCGGAACCGGAGAATAACGACAGAACTAATGCGTTCACTAACGAGTAGTGAGCGGCTATGGCTACAGAAATTACGTGCTTAATGCAGACAACACTACATGGTTTATTAGTTCAAATTCAAGGAGCTGCGAGAGCTAGTGCTAGTGGAGCCCGTGGAACTGATGGAGCTGCGGGAAGAGATGCCGGAACTGCTCAACCTAGAACAAGATGCTCATTTAAATCATTTAGGGGTTGTCGACCTCCTTTGTTTAACGGCAAACAAGATGCTTTAGCTACGTTCTAGTGGATTCATGAGATGGAAGCGATCATAGATATTAGTGAGTGTAATGAGGCCCAAGCCGTGAAGTATGCTGCCCACTCATTTGTTTCACAAGCACTGCATTAGTGGGGAATGGTCAAACAAACTGAAGAAGAAGGATTTGTTGTTGCGATGAAGTGGGACGATCTGAAGAAGTTAGTTTTTAGAAAATTTCTACCCTAAAGGTGAGCTGGAGAAACTTGAGAGGAGTTTTCTAACGTTAGAAGCTGGGAACATGACACACCGGGAACACACTTAGAAGTTCAACGCGATGGAGAGACTGCTGCGTAACTTAGTCACTCCTGAAGCTGAGAGGGTGAAGCATTACGTCTAGGGATTTGTGAGTAGAGTTAGGGAATTGATCAAAGCGACTGAACCAAAGACATTCAAGGCAACGGTGAATTTAAGTTCCAATCACTACAGCAAGATGTTCGGTGCAAACAGTAGACCAGAAGGAGCTAAGAGGAAGGAGTCGGAAGCTGAAGCGAGTTCAAGGAAGGACAACGGGACTCATCACAAAAGAGATGTCACGCCCTCAAAATACGCTTACGAGATCTTTCCAGGAGGCGATTGAAAAACCACGACCGAAGTCTTTAGCCATACCGAACGACCTCTAAATGAGTTTCGAAAGCCAGTTCGGGTTTAATCAACCCTTTTGAGAAAAACAATGTTTAGTTAAGCGGAAGCGTTAAAGTAAAATAAACAAATAATATGCGCAAAACAAGGCGCCCAGAACAAAACCATGCAAGCAGAGTGATGTTTAAAATGCTTGAAAGAGTTTCATGAAGACCGAACTATCTTACGATGCGTCCTAGTCGTGCAAGTACCTTAGCGACCTGAAAAAACATGCTAAAACGTGTCAACACAATGGTTGGTCAGTTCACCGGTTTGATATGTAAGTACATGTTTGAATGTTTGTTGGCAGCGATGAAAATGTTTGTATATTTGAAAACATAAAACTATTTGTACGTTCGAAAAGTAGTGTATACTCAATCAAATCCATAGCTAGCTAGACTATATACCAGATACTATACATTTCGTCACCGAAGCTGACTCCCTTAATGGTCTGTGATACATGAAGCACGCTTGGTTCAAAAAATCAGTAATACACTTTCAATAAAGAAAGGTTTTTATAAAGTCACTGGACACACCTTAAAGAAAGTTTATAAAAACAGTTTACCAACCCACCAAAGATCCGTTTATTCCCAAACGAGTGTAAGAATTTGACTAACACTTGAAAGATTGAGGCAGACAAGTGTTAGTCTAAAGATATGCTTAATAGACAATGAAAGATTCATAGACAAATAACAATTCATTATCACTATAAGTTAAAGTTCTTACAATCTTTGATGAGTAGATTAAGAACACTAAAACAAATGGCTCACAACCAAAAATATGGAAACTAATGGAAGAGAGGGGGAGAAAGTGAGCTAGGAGAAACGACATCGGTTCCTCCTATTTATAGGCCAGCCGAAGTGGACCACAGCCCATGCCTGGCTGGGCACGGGGTGTGTGTGTCAGGCAGCACGGGTCATGTGGCTTGGAGCACGGGGCGTGCCATGTCAGAGTCGTCAGTCCTTCAGCAAGCTTGTCAATAGCACGGGGCGTGTTTCGTTAAGCATGGGGCGTGCCATGTCAGACTCGTCAGTCTTCCAGCAAGCTTGTCAGAAGCATGGGGCGTGTTTCGTCAGGAACGGGGCGTGTCATGTCAGAGCTTTCTGCCAACGGTGTCAGTGGCACGGGGCATGCTTGAGTGGGCACGGGCCATGTAATTTAGACTGGTACAGAGGCACGACCTGGAGCTTCGCTGGTATTGGGCACGGGTCGTGCCTAGTGGGGTACGGGGCGTGTCACGCTTTAAAAATCCGGAAGTTGTTTCTTTTGTTATCATTTCTTTGCGTTTTCCGTTCCTTCTGCGATTTCGGATAAGAAAAACCTGAAAAACTACCAAGAAGACAAAATCACTGTTTCTTTGTGATAGTTAGTCATATTTTACTTAATAAGTTGGGGGAAATTAGTTATAAAACATGTATACTTTTAAGGCATATCACGTTTCGACTAGAGAAAAGCATCATATATACAGGCGAGCAAAACTTCACGGATTACATCAACGGGCCCACTTCTATGTGCAGTAAGACGGGCAAAAATCTCAATTTCAACTAAAGACAGGGGGATATTATAAGAAAATTTGAAAACTTTTCACAAATTTAAGCAATTTCAGTTCAATTTACCCCCATCCCCACACTTAATTCATACATTGTCCCTAATGTACGATAAACAAACAAAATAAAGGGGAAAGGGAACTGAAATACTCCCCTATCACTGTCGTGTGCCAGTGTCCGGATGCTAAAAATGAATCCTGACAGCTCTTGATGAACAGGTGCCCGAACTACCTCGACAACACAAACCGGTGAATCAAGGTAGCTGGTGGTCCGAATTTTGAATCTAGAAAGAAAACACAACTCAAGTGAAAGAAATAAGCAGATCGGGTCTCGACTTCGGGCAAGTTTGAGAATTTTTAAAGATTTTGAAATGTGAACAATTAACCAAAAGCGACCGTTTGTTTGTCATGTATGAAGTGAACGATACGCTTTGACCAAAAGTCAACATGCCCAATAAACCCTGATACGGATCGTGGATTGTCATTTATGAAGTGACGGTTTGTATCCTCAAAATGACAACTAAATCATGAAAGAACGCTTGCGGACCGTAGGAATGGAGATTGAGTACCCAACGACCCGCAATTGTGCATTACCTACAAACCCGCGAAGCATAGCCAGAAATGATAAGTCAATGCAATGTCCAACTGTGGCATGCTTCTTAAAACCTGCAAAACTTAAAACCACGCATAAAACTGGAAAATAAAAGCAACAACATGTCACACCCCTAAAAATCCGACGCGCGACAACGCGCCGCAGGGGAGCGTGACAAACCAGGATCGAACAAATTAGCCATACGATCAGTCTATATGTAATGTAATTTAAACCAAAGTAAATGCATTTTGAAAATGCGGAAGCGTAAACGACAAAAGTTGTAATAAATGTTCTAGCGCCAAAACATGCGCAACCCAAAAGGGTGAAAAGTTTTAAAGTCTAATATGCATGCATGATAATCAAAATCCATAAGTGGTGCATCCTAGCTCGTGGCATTCAATCCAGTTTAGCGACCTGAGAAATAACATGCTAAAGTGTCAACACAAAGGTTGGTGAGTTCACAGGTTTAACAGTTCAGTAACATTTCAAGTTCAGTTTAAGATTGACCGTTCAATAACGTCAAGTTGTAAGAGCATAATCACTAATATATATCAAATAGCTAGCTAGGCTATATACATGAAACTTCGCACGTTGATGGTCACCGAAGCTAACAGTTGTTTATAGTTTTCCTTGTGTTTAGGACGAATATAACACCCGTTCGATATCCAATCGTGCCAGAGCGACTAGACCCGGGTGGGGTTTGTCAGACCTAGTAGTACTACAATATATTTCCCGCTATCGTCATTAATACTAACGGTACCATAAGAAGGACTTTGTTGTATCAGTGTGCTACAAGTACTTCAAGTGATATACAAAAGTCTAATTATCTCAGTTATGTAAATCATGCATGTTAATCTCCCCCAATAGGATTTAAAACAGTAAAATGGGGCCGTGAAACTCACCTTAGGTTGCACAGCAAAGATTCCAGATAAACAGTTAATTCAAGTAGCAAGAACGAGTCTTGTGGAAGCAATCAATCACCTAACGAGCATACGAGTATAAGTGTGTGTTTAACCAAAACGGCTAAGTCTAACATAAATGACGAAAACAAATTATCGTGAAGACCAAACAAGTCGAGGATGGCACGTCTGCCAAATCCGAGCGATTATCGAAATAACACGAGGAAATAAAATATATATATATATATATATATATGCATATTATATATTTTATAAGTTTAAATATTCCCAAAAATAAATATATATAATATATATATTTAAACCAAACGTGCTATTGACGTTATTAACAGTTTACAAAACGAGATACAAATTTATATACTTTTATATAAAATTATCTAATCGTTCCTAACGAACCAACCATATACGTAAATATATTAAGTTACGCGAAAATATATTCATTTTGCCATTTTACATAAAATCATAATTCTGGAATTTAAATATATATATATTATATATATATATATATATATATATATATATATATATATATATATATATACATATGGATTTATTAAAACTATATTTGGGTTCAAAACGTCTAAATTTACGGGTCTAGTAGTCAATATACATTTTTACGGGTTTAAACATTCGTGGAAATCCATTTTATATGAGTTTTGGTTGGGCGAATGCCTTGCTTCACAAATTAAAAACAAAACAGTAAATATGAAGGTCGCAGGGGTCGAACCCGCGACCTCTCACTCTCAGCACAAAGGTCCGACCACTCGGCCAGCGAGGCTGTTTGTGTCAAGACCTGGCCCGAAATGTTTTTATGCATCAATAGCGACCAGTTTTAAGGGAAAGAAAAAAATATAGGGAAGAATGGTGAGGGCCGGATTCGAACCCGCGCCCCTCCCAAACAAAACTCGCGACCGAACCAGTAGGCCAGATTGGTGTCTGGTAACAATGCCAATATTTTTTTTTTATTTAACATGTCGCCTGTGCATGTCATCTTCTTCATACAAGAATTCCGGTGACCGGATCCGGTTGCCGGAAAATCGTGAAAACCAAATTAAACATAGAAAAAGGTGCGATTAACAAGACAGGATAACAACCTCGTGTCGGAGATGAGAAGCGACGTGTTTTGAAGCCGAAAACAAACCCGAAAGTTTGAACGCGAACCCGAGCTCTGACACGAAACTCAAATCGGTTTGCTCCTGGTTGCTCCTCAGGGACTCACGGTCACAGGGGTGTGTCGAATGATGGTAAACAGTGGCTAGGCAGTGGTGGTTCGGTGGTAGTCTCGGTGAGTTTCGTTTCGTTGGAAAACATAGAACGTGAGGGATAGGTTGCGAGAGAGAGAGAAAGAGAGGGAATGAGAGTTGAGTCTTGTGAATCTTATGCAAATGATATTTGTGTAGAGGCTAGATTATGAGGCTTGTAATATTAAATAAGTTAGGCTGGGCTTAGAGGGTTTAATTAGATTAGTAGGCTAGTTTTATTATGTTTAGGCTAGTTTACTATTAGATTGGGCATGGGCTTGGGTTTATGATTGGGCTAGTTAGAGTTTATGATTGGCCCAAGGCCTTGTAAGAGGTGGTATAAATACCACCTCATGTTTATGATCAATGAAGCTTTGGAGAACCTATTTACGATTTCCCCTTGTGTGTGTGATTCCGATCAGCTCTTCTTCAAGCTTCATAGTAGCTTAATTATTTCCATTCAAGACTTCTTCTTTCTTACAGATCTAGTCTTTTATTCTACTATTCTTCTTGAATCAATCTTTCACGAGGATTCCGCACTCGTGTTTGATTAGATATCGTGTGTTTGGGAGATTTTCGGACCTACAATTGGTATCAGAGCCAAGAATCTTAGATTCGAGGCTCTTACGATATAGATTCAAGCGTTTTCTGGGTTTGTGTTCGAGTTTTTGTTGAAGATTTGAGTTTTTGGGTGTTTCCGATCGGTGCTGCTGCTGTGTTCTTCGTGTTTTTGGTGTTCACGACTGAGATTTCTGGGTTTGCTGTTGAAGATTGCCTGTTTACGACCCGGCAAAAAGTGTTTACGATTGTACTTGTTGCTTGTACTTGTGTTTACGATTTTGCAGAATCGTAAAGGGTGTTTACGACATTTTTGGATCGGAAATAGGTGTTTACGATCCGGTGGTCGTAATCAGGAATCGGAATCACAGTTTACGATTATTTTAAGGCGGTTAAGGTGTTTACGACTGAAGGTGTTTACGATTCACAGGGATTACGATCGTAAACAGGGTTTACGATCGGAAACAGGGTTTACGATCGGAAACAGGATTTGCGGCAAAAAGTCACTATTTCACATTTTCACGGAAACGGGCGTAACTTTTGACTCGTTTGGAGTTAGAAGCTCAAATTTTTACACGACGTTCGTGACATCAAGCCCCAGAATTACCCCAGACTAACGTCCAGGGGAGCTCGTTTGGACCCCCAAATTCCACTCCGAAGGCCTCCGTTTTTCAGTTTTAAGTTTTTGACACTATTCTTTGAATAGTGATTTTGCCGTTTTTGCTGATTTTTCTAATTTTTCAGGAGCTGCATATCTAAAGAAAGAAAATGAGTTCGGTTGAGAACAAGGATGATTTTGAAGCTGAAATTGACAATACTGAGATATGCCCCAATCCTACTTGTGCTCGTATTATTCCTGGTCTTAGACAAATCTGTAAGAATTATCAAATAGAATTGTTTGAGGTCAAGTGTGAGAGGAGTTCATTTAAGGGTAGATGGGTAAAAAATGAGGAAAAGGTAAAAGTTCAAAAACTAGACATTGTGAAATATCAAAAACTGGCAACTGAGAAAACTCTCCTGTATGACAATGCAAAGTTAGAAATAGCTGAGCTTAGTAAGCAGATAGATGACCTTAAGCATAAAAACAATGAGTTGCAAGTTAAACTTGATATGAATCAAATGAGAAACAAAAGAATGCTTGATGCTGGAAAGGAATTGTCACATGCTGTTGTGACTGGTCAAGTTGGGAAACACACACCTGGATTTGGATCAGAAAAGACTGATAAGGCCTTGGCTGCAAACAGCATTATTCCTCCACCAGTTCCCAGAGACATTATAGGGATACTTCTTAGTGAGGATCAAGTTGAACGAACCAGATCTGATTATAAAGAAGCTGCTCCTCCTATTGATAGTGTCTTGGTTGGAACTACACCATTGACTCAAGAGGAAATAGACAACGAGGCAAACATGACATATGGTGAAGGGAGAATAGAGGACGTATCAAGAGATGATGCTGAGTGCCAGGAGTATAACAAATGTCATAATTCCAAGTCTGATGATGTTGGGGTAGAGTTGAAACCATACCCTAAAATTGAAACCCCATGCTTGAAAGTAATTGACGAAGTCAAAAGGGAAAAGGTGATCTTGACGACACGGCCTGGGGGGAAGATCTTTATGACATCTGGATCTATGTTTGACCAAGAACCAGATGTTGGGTATGACTTACCATCCTTCTCCTCCAAGTTCAAGGGAATAACTGATGGAGTGATCGGTGAAGCTAAAGTTGAGAAGCCAAAGATCACCATCAAGCATCCGAGTGTGAAGCCAACAACTGTGGTGAAGAATGATAAGATGAAAAGTGTGGCTGTGTCTCCCATTTCTTCAGTTGCTTCATGCAGTTGTAAGTGCAGTTGCAAGAATGGTGCTTCTTCATCAGGAAATCCAGAGAGCACAAAGACGATGAGGACAGGTTCTACTCAGGCTTCAAGGAACCAGCAGAAAGTCAAATCTGAAGCAGCAATCAAAGCAAAGAAGCAGACACAAGGCAAACCAGCTCCATATCAGCCACCAAAGACGAATGGGTACACGTCTGACTTCTATCTAAAGAAGCAGACTTGCTTTAATTGTGGCATTGCTGGTCATATTGCTAGAAACTGTCTTTATCGCCCCTATGAACCCTATTTTCCAAAAAATCAAGGGGATTCATCTCAGGAGTCTGTAAAGTCTAAGCCGATGATGGTGCAGAAACCTAAGGCAATGAAGACTGTTACTCCCAAGGTTAAACCCTCTGATCAACATTGGGGTGCTGCCAAAGCTGAAAGAAAATCTTTAAATCAAAACAACAGCTTTCCAAGTTACCAAAATTTTCAGAAAAAGGTGATGAAACCATTTTCAAAGCAATCAAAACTTGAAAAACCCAAAGTTACCCCTCCTAAGGTAACTAAAACTGTTTTGAAAAATATTTCTAAAATGCAGAAGGTTGAAATACCTAAAGTCACAACTCCAAAGGTGACTAAAACAAAAACTGTTTT
Source organism: Deinandra increscens subsp. villosa (assembly GCA_039602395.1). Lineage (NCBI taxonomy): Eukaryota > Viridiplantae > Streptophyta > Magnoliopsida > Asterales > Asteraceae > Deinandra > Deinandra increscens. The sequence continues at coordinate 4,589,632 of JBCNJP010000025.1, read as the reverse complement.
GAAAAATGAATCTAAAACGAAGAAGGTTGAAATACCTAAAGTCACAACTCCAAAAGTGACTAAAACAAATGTTAAATCACCTGGAATTTGGAAGCCAAAAGTCAAGGCAGCTACAACCGAATCATCCCAACTTCCTGATCTTTCAAAAGGAATGTTTTTAAAAGATATTTCATTCATTGATTCCTCAGGAGTACCCAGAAAAACAATGGCCTGGGTACTATTAGCTAACTAATCTCTCACTCTGTGCAGGAACGATCAAGGAGGATTATCACTAACGTTTTATTACTAATTTGTTTGTTGATAAGTGATTGTTCCAGGCACAGTTTCAGAGACGTATCTTCATGTCATGTCAAGTAATATATACAATGGAAGGTATGTCTCTTTGAGAGGTAAAATGTCAAAATCAGCATGAAAGGTACTGTTCTTAACTTGGTTGTTTGAAATGATGAGGCAACAAAGGGTGTTTTGAGTCAAACCAATTTTTCTAAAATTTTCACTTGGTGATTATTTGTTGAAGTGTTTGACTTCAAATGCAATGAAGTGTGCATGTCATGAAACCCAATTTTCTAAAATTTTCAAAATCAATACTTTGAAAGTTAGCTTGGCCAGATGTCTTCAAAATTTTGTGTTTTGTTCTTTTAAGTGTGTTTGTGTGTTTTATCTTTATTGTTAAAAAAAAAAAAATGGACAAAATGATGTTCACAAAATTGTGACATTAAAAATCAAAAAGCAAGGGGAAGAAATGGAAAAGATGAAAATGTTGACCCCTCAAAAATAGTGTGCTTTTCAATTTTTAATTGTTTGTGTCTTGTTTTTGAGAAGTTTAGGGGAAGTAAAATGAATGTCTGGGTTGGAGATGGCTGACACGCGTAAGGCGGAAGTGAAAGGCAAGCTCCACGATGATATGCTCGGTAGGCTCGACCTAAACTTATGACCTCCAATGAAAGTGCAGTGAACTTAATAGATATATATGTTTAGTTTCCATCCCAGGTTGCATGGTTTAAAAAACTGAGTCCCGGCAAAAATGGGTTGAGAGTGGTAATTACCTAGTATTCACTCTCTCACACGCCATGTTTATGCTATCTTGACAACACCACAGAGCAAAAAGAAAAAGAAAAGAAAAAGAAAAAAAAAAGAAAATGAAAAAGAAAAGAGAATAAATAATCATTCAGTTGGTCTTCTTTGTGTGCTTAGCGGCCGACCTGATCACCAACTGATGGTTAATGAAAATAAGTGGTAGTCATAGCGGTGTTGCATGGTTCCTCAAGTTGGGGGTTTGTGAATCCTCAATAAACTCTGAGGTTGGGTAGGTTTTGCTGTGTACGCTTGGGTGTGGGGACAATTAAACATGATGGTAATATTGTACTATATTAAAAATGACGCATTCGGTAGGGATTAAACGGGTTTGAGTTTAAAGCGGACAAACATACCGGCAATCACCTGGACTAGTTGAGTAACTGAAGCTGAAAAGGGTTCCTCAGTCAGATTCATACGGTTTGATCCCTTGTAAACTTTCTCATGTTTGGTTTGGTAAGTATTTGTTTAGTTTTTATCTTTCGTGTGTGAGTCGTTAAGTTCTTTTTGGTGTGTTTTTGTCTTGGCCAGGTCGATTTGAGAAGTCAAAATGTGTTTTTCATGGGTTTTAATGCATGACAATATGCCCCCGACAGATCTTGACAAATTTTTAGGGGAAGGAGTATGGGATAATAAGTATTATCCGAAGGGAACTCGAGGATGATACTTATTATCTATTGGAAAAGACTTCCTCCGTCAGATCTTGACAAATTTTTAGGGGAAGGAGAGGGGATAATAAGTATTATCCGAAGGGAACTCGAGGATGATACTTATTATCTAACGAAAAGACTTCCATAATACATAGTATCCGAAGGGAACTCGAGGATGATATGTATTATCTCAGGGGAAGTCCTTAGCTGAGGGGAAGTAATCAGCTAAGGGGAAGTCTTTAGAGGTCTTGGGTTCAGGGGAAGTTTATAGAAAACCCGTAATCTATATTAGGGTTTTTGGTTAAAATATTGTTAATTTGAATCAACTGAACTGATGATAATTACCTCCTAACCCAAAGACCAGTCATCACATGTCTGGTAGTGTATATTTTTTGAAATGTGTGTCAGACAGGTTGATGATAGAAAGATGTTGCTGGTGCTCAAGTTAAAGAACCAACCGGACAAGACTTTCATCTGAAAAGCAACTGTTTAGGGGAAGTTGTTGGTATCTTTACAAGTATCCAAAAGCTTCAAAAGTTTTTCAAAGAAAATGCTCACAAGTTTAGGGGAAGCTGAAGATTTCAAGTCAATCTTTGAAAAAGAAAGTGATGCAGAGAGCAGTCAGAGATCATGAAGATCCAAGTTCAACAATCAAGGTCTTCACAGTTAGAGGTTTTTCAAAATTTAACCTCTAATTATTTTGAAGATTCAAGACAGTTACCGAAGATTCAGCAAGAACTAGTTCTTTCAAGAAGCAAGTCAATGAGAGCCCTCCATTTCATTGCTTGTTCATTTCAAGAAGTTCAAGCTGATGTTGATCAAGAGGAAGTCCCAAGTGCCCGTCATGAAACCCATTGAAGATTTCTGCGGAAAGAATCTTCATCAACGTCTTTGCCAGCCAGCCAAGAAGAAGAATTTCAAAGATTGAAGACGTTTAATATCACAAGCCTAGGGGAAGATTGTAGAGGCTAGATTATGAGGCTTGTAATATTAAATAAGTTAGGCTGGGCTTAGAGGGTTTAATTAGATTAGTAGGATAGTTTTATTATGTTTAGGCTAGTTTACTATTAGATTGGGCATGGGCTTGGGTTTATGATTGGGCTAGTTAGAGTTTATGATTGGCCCAAGGCCTTGTAAGAGGTGGTATAAATACCACCTCATGTTTATGATCAATGAAGCTTTGGAGAACCTATTTACGATTTCCCCTTGTGTGTGTGATTCCGATCAGCTCTTCTTCAAGCTTCATAGTAGCTTATTTCCATTCAAGACTTCATCTTTCTTACAGATCTAGTCTTTTATTCTACTATTCTTCTTGAATCAATCTTTCACGAGGATTCCGCACTCGTGTTTGATTAGATATCGTGTGTTTGGGAGATTTTCGGACCTACAATTTGATATCATTGAAATCAATTGATGGTCCAAACATAACTGAGGAGAAATGATGATCGGCCGAAACCGATCATCGGATGCGCTTTCCCTTTCACGATTGCAATTAAAACACATTTAAACCCACTTTGGATAATGACACTTTTAGTCCCTCCCTATGTTACAAAGATGGCATCGAGTTTCGGTAAGTACAGAAGCGGTCCCTATGGTTTTTGGTTACATAAAATGGGGTTTAAGGAATGGCGAGGAAGGTCCCTCGAAGTTGGAAAAAAAAAGTTAACGGAACGCTAACAAGGTTAACGGAAAGTGTTCTTTTTTTTTTACAACTAATATACGAAGGACACCAAAATATATAAAATCGTATAACGCTTGTAAAATATATAAACCTCCTTTTTATCCACACGAAATCATAGAATATAATTCCATCATTATGTTTAAAATCACATAAAATCATAACTTATATATTTAAGACACATAATTTATGAATAATGACATGTAATTAAAATCCTTTAAAATTATAACTTATATCTTCAAGTCACGTAACTCTATGATTAAATAACTTGTAATTAAAATTCTTCAACTACAAAAAATTATAAATATCATTAAGTCATATATATATATATATATATATATATATATATATATATATATTTTAATTCCACATAAAATCATAGAATTCCAAACGTTTAAATTTCCGTGCATGCTCGTAGTGATTGATCACACAAAACCCTAATTTGCTAAAGTCAACAAGTCAACATAGTTAAGCTCATAAATGTTCACACAACATTTAATACGTTTTACGTTCAGTTAATGCCAGAAAATGACCTGAAAAGTCGGATTGTCACAGTATCCCCTTGTTGAAGAATTTTCGTCCTCGAAAATTGCGTAACGCGGTAAAAGTTAATGAGCTAGACACAAAGAAAAAAAAGAAAAATTCTAAGTCGTCACATCATCCCCTTGTTGAAGAATTTTCGTCTGCGAAAATTAAACCAGTACCTGAACTAGACGAAGGCTGATCCTTGAACAGTCTGGGATATTTCTTCATCATCTGATCTTCGCATTCCCAAGTAAATTCAGGACCATGTCTCGAGTTCCAACGAACTTTAACGATTGGGATCTTGCTACGTTTTAATTGTTTAACTTCCCGGTCCATAATTTCCACCGGTTCTTCGATAAATCAAAGTTGTTCGTCCACATGCAACTCCTCGAGTGGAGTGATTAATGTCTCATCTGCTAAACATTTCTTTAAATTCGACACATGGAAGACGTTATGTACCCCACTTAGCTCTTTTGGTAAGTTTAGTTCATAAGCCAATAAACCAATTCTCTTAACAATCTCGAATGGCCCAATGTATCTCGGGTTTAACTTACCACGTTTACCAAAACGTACTACACCCTTGCAGGGTGAGACCTTTAGCAAAACCTTGTCTCCTTCCTCAAATTCCAAAGGTCTTCGTCGTTTATCATCATAACTTTTCTGTCTATCTCGTGCGGCTGCCATACGCTTACGAATTTGTACGATTTTCTCCATTGTCTCGTGTACTAACTCAAGACCTGTGAGTTGACTGTCACCAAATTCCACCCAACAGAGAGGTGATCTACACTTTCGCCCGTAAGGTGCTTCAAACAAAGCTACACCAATACTGGTGTGATAACTGTTGTTATAGGAAAATTCCACTAAGGGTAAGTGTTTATCCCAATTTTCACCAAAATCAATCGCACATGCTCGCAGCATGTCCTCAAGAGTTTGAATGGCCCATTCACTTTGACCATCGGTCTGAGGGTGATATGCAGTACTCATATCCAAACACGATCCCAACGCTTCATGTAGAGATTCCCAACATTTGGATGTAAATCGGGCATCTCGATCCGATATGATAGAAACTGGTACTCCATGTCGCGAGATGATCTCTTTGAGATAAATTTTGCCTAATGTCCCGGAGGTATCAGTTTCCTTGATTGGTAGGAAATGTGCCGACTTGGTTAAACGATCAATAATTACCCAAATTATATCACACTTGCTCGCTGTACGGGGTAACTTTGTGATAAAATCCATAGTGATACCCTCCCATTTCCACTCAGGAATTTTTGGTTGTTGAAGTAACCCTACCGGTTTTTGGTATTCCGCTTTGACCTTGGAACAAGTCAAGCACTTGCTTACGTAAGTGGCAATGTCAGCTTTCATCTTAGGCCACCAGTAAATCAGTTTCAAATCTTGGTACATCTTATCCGATCCTGGATGAATTGAGTAACGAGACTTATGGGCTTCATCCATAATCATTTCCCTCAAATTTCCATACACGGGAATCCATATATGGTCCGCGCAGTACCGGATACCATCTGATTCTAACTTCCAATAACTTATCCATTCCTGAGAAGACAGAATCGATCTTGCTAATGCATCATGATCACATATTTGGTAAACAACAAGGTAAATAACACTTCGTTTATTGCTCAAACCTTCAGAGAGAGACTTACAGAGAGTTACAGGTTACACCTTAGAAAGCACACAGTTAACAGCTCAAAACCTCACAACTCATACTCTCTAAATGAGCTAAACATATATATAGGTGTTCTGGTCAGCGGACCAACTAACCAGCGTACCAGATGGTCCGGCGTAACATCTGGTCCGCACCTGGTCCGCTGGGACCAGAAAACACAAACTAACTATTACAACGACACTTCACCTAGACCTAGCACTAGACACTGAAATACGCTTCAACAAGCTCCCCCTTGTCTTGTGCAAGTCTTCTGAAGTTCTTGATTCAGTCTCCTTCCAGTGTTGTCTTCTGTTGTTCCCCGCATGAATCCCAAAAGCAAAACATACTCTGATCACCCGTTGAAACTGCAAGGCTTGTTCAGCATGCTCAGCCTTGTATAGAATATTGCAGTGATAGAGTTTGTCTATGTCATTCTTGGATAAGTTGATTAACCACATCGGATCGTATAGTCTGACCACTTTGTTTTCTTCTTTAACCACCACCACTGCTTCACCAGAACTTTCATCATAGTACCACCACCTCAATGTTTTGATAAAATCATGTTCAAGCTTCTTTAAAGGAATTTTCTTTAACTGAACAGGCTTTTTGTACTTCACAATGATCATTGGCTTTCCAGTTTTCGGGTGAATGTCAGTTGGATGCTCAACAAGCTTCGGCCTTTGAGGAGTTAGAAATTGAAACTTTCCTTGACATTGTTCAATCAGTTTATCTCTGAAAACTCCAGCCAACGTATCATTTCCATAATTCAGAAATGGAGTTCTGGATAAGTCTCTTACATCACAGACCGACAGTGTACTAAACCTTGTTGCATACTTTAGATAGATGATTCCAAACTCTTTCTTGATTGCATAGCATTTGAGTTGTGAATCATACATCTAACTGATTATTCTGCCAGATGCTTCTCTACCTTTTCTTTCAAAGAATTTCTTTTGATCAACATCTTTTGTAGACGATTTCACCGGCATCTTCTTCGCCCTTTGCTCTTTCAACCACGCATCAAATAACATCTTTTTCTCTTGTTCTTCAGATAACTCTTCAGATTCGGTTGATGCTGGCTGTTGAGATTGTTTCTCAGACTCTTTCTTCTTTAATTCTTCTTCAATCTTTTCTTCATCGTCTTTCCCAAAGAAATTGAAACCTTCTGACTGATCATTATCCGTAAGATTTCCATAAACCTTCAGATCAGTAAAATATTCTTCAGCAGTGATATCTTCTACTTCAACCTGCTCTTCTTCATAATCAACATGTTCATCTGAATCTTCTTCTTTATACGGATCAGCAAATGGAATATTATCCATATCTTCCACAATCTGAGCAAAAATTGCAGCAAGTTGCTCTTTCGAATAAGGATTCACGAACTCCCCTTCTCCCAGTTCAACTCTTGTAATCAGGGTCACATCAGAAACATGATCATCAGACTCCCCCTGAGATATAGTAGACGGACCAGCAGCAGCAGATGATCCAGCTGCCCCTATACCCGATCCAGCTCCACCTACACCTCCTTCAGGATCAGGATCATCATTCAAATATTTCAATATATCATCATCTTTACAACCTTCATTAGCATTCGGTCTTGTCTCCCCCTGAGCAGGTAAAGCTTTGAGCAAGAGATTTAACTGCTCACCCAGGGAAAGAGATAATTGTTGTAACTTTGCAATTTCACGACCCTTTTCTTCATCTCTAGATCTTAAACTGGCAATCTCACAATCTTTAGATTGATCCCGAGACACCAATTCAGCCACTAGACTCTTTAAGCCTCTGATTTCATCTGCCTGCTGACGATTCGTTGATTCTAACGCATCAAGTCTAGTCTGATGAATCGCCAGCTTCAGATCAGCAGAAGAAATGGTTGATCGAGTAGCAGTAGCAGTAGAAGAAGCAGTAGTAGAAGTAGAAGCAGTAGTAGACGATCTTCTGATGATTAACTTCTTAGCAGGTGGAACAGAAGAACTTTGAACATTCACACTTTGTGTTGTTGTTTGCACTGGAACCGAAGACTGAGGCTGAACCTTTTGTTTTTTACCAGGTGGACTTTGACCAGATTTCCTAGCATCAGCGAGAAACGAACCTTGCCTTTACATAAAAATTAGGCCGAGCCATTCGTTTAAATCGCTTACCAGAACCCACCATTGGAGCTTTGCCTTTATCTACTGGCTTAGACTTAGCAACAGGTTCCTCCATCACAGGAATATACAATGGATCATCATCATTATCCTCAACCTGCTTAGTTCTAGACTCATATATGGAAGTATCCTGATTTTGAGACTTTAAATAAGCAATATGAGCCTTAGAACCCCTCTTCACGGGAATTTCTCTGGTATTATGTAAAATTGTGACATAATCACCAGAGTCCGATTCTGTTTCAGATGAGCTCGCACTAGCATCATCACCCTTAGACATATCAGCATCAGCAGTCATATCAACATCTTGAAGATTAACAGCTTCAGGTTCAATGATATTCTCATGAACAACATGCTCAGGTTGTTGTTGTTGTATAGGTACGTGTTGTTGTTGAATTGGTGCTTGATTTGCTTGAACTTCAGGAATTTCTTCTTCATTTTCAGCAATCTCAATGGGATAAACGTTATCTTTATACTCTAATTCATCATCTGAACTGTCGGGATGTTTTGCAGCACCATCAGCCGGAGCTATATAGCCTGGATTTGCAAGATGACCAATCAGCCTTTTCACCGGAGGAGGAATATTATTTCCTTTTCTCTTTTGATAAATTGGAAGTTTTCCAACCGCAATTTGATTCATATGCTTCATTATCAAAATAGCATTCTGATTCTTTGGAAGATTTGGATGAAGATCATTAAAGATCATTTGTATGAACCGTGGATACATAATACTCTTCACTTGTTTTGTCAAGATGTTCTCCTTCATGTAATTGAAAATCCACCCAGAAAAATTGAATTGTCTATTCAACACCAAAGCAGCAAAGAAAGATAGAACTTTCAAATCAAATTCCTCTTGTCCTCTAGTACGATTTCCAAAACATTTGATAATCACGTGCATCAGATACTTGTACGGAGGACTCAAATTAGCCTTGAGATACCATGGAACATATAACTGTCCATCATATTTTATTTTCTCAATAAGTCAATAAAATCTGCTTCGTCGAATTCTGTTGGAAAATCTGCTTGATCGTTCAATCTCAACACCCGACGAACATCACCTTCAGAAATAATAACATCTGTTTGAAGAACTCTAGCACGAATGACTGAAGGCTCAACAGAACAATCGACTTGAGCTGAGGTCCAAAACATCACAAGTAAATCTTTATACGGTGGACATTCACAAGTAGCAGCATAGTAAATCCTTGATCTTCTCATAAACTCAAAAATACCCAGAAAATGAGGTCTCCAACGAGCTGAAGCATCAAGAAATGCACAAACATTATGTTCTCCGTCTGATTTAAACTGAGCCATATCTATACAAATCATCAAAACAAACTGACGTTAAAATCAGAATATAGAATCAGAATGATCAATGAATAAAGCTGATTTTACTTGAAATGCTTAAACAATCAACAATGTTCAAAAAATTTGATCAACGGACCATCTGCAGACCAATTTTGGTCACGCAGATCATCTGGTTCGGCGGACCAAAAAATATTGACCGCGGATCACTTTTGGTCAAACGGACCAAATGCGGACCAGTTGATTGTCAGCGATTCATATGATCCGCCGCGGACCATGTGGTCCGGCGGACCAGACAATATTCAGCGGCGCATATGGTCCGCCGCGGACCATGTGGTCCGGCGGACGAACAGAAACTGAACAGACACTCCCAATTTTGATGCACAATCTAGTGTTTGTTTTGAAAATGAACACCAAGGTTTTGATCTATACACATTTCCGACCCTGTACATGTGCTCAAAGTGCATTAAAAATGAATAAATCCAGTTAAAACATCCAAGTCAGTTTTCTCTAAAAAACAGAGACTTAAAACTGTAAAAATCTAACAATCTAGATCATTATATCCCAAATCAAGACCATCAATAGATGCGCACTTTGAATACCTACCTGTAGCAACAGAAATCACAAGCAAAGGTTTGTTATTCACTGAGAAATCAGAGAAAAACAGTTGAGAGGATACAAGGGTTTTTCAGAGTGAAATGAATGTGGTCCGCGGGTTATGCAAACCCCGGATCAGATTCCTCTATTTATACACAAAGTGGTCCGCCCGGCGTACCATATGGTCCGCCGGATCACTTTGTGACCACTAAGACCCTCAACTTAATTTAAAATGTTTCATTTTTAACCCAAAACTTCAATTTCTTCAAAATTCAAACATGATGTGCCGATTTTAGCAACGATTGTGGTTTAATAGACAACAGATTTGTTGTGTCTGGATTCAGTTGATCAAAAATAACGCAGAAATAAAATCTTTTTGATTTTTATCAAATTTATGTCAAAACACACTAAAATCTTTTTGATTTTCAAACTTATGCTAAAACACACCTAAAATCTTTTTCATATTTTCTAAGATAAGCAAAACAGCAAATCAACAGAAATCAGGAAATTAAAAAACAATAAGTTATATTTTTGTGAGAAAGATCGCAACATGAGATCAGATCAGACATAACGCATCATACACATTGCAATTTCAAAATACTAAGCATGCAAGCCGAGCTGACTGAGAATACAACCATGTGATTTATTTCAGCTAAAGCAAGTCATTTTTATAGCTTTCTGATATGAAATTAAGTATATTAATCGAGCATTTATAACATGTTACCCACACGATCAGGAATACTGGCAAACTGCTTATTTCCTATTTTTGAGTTTTTCTTTATTCAAGCCAAGTTACTCGCAGCAGATTTTTCTTACTGATATTATAAAATTGCTTATACAGAAGTAATTGCCACAGAGATATCATGTTCAGGATGTGTCTTGCAAAAAGAAAGCAGAATCCTAAACAAACAACAATCAGGTCGGCCGGTAGGCACGCAGAGAAAGTCCGGTTGTTTAGGAAAATAAAAAATATAAAATAAAGCAGAAGTTGTATAATCCAACAACAATCAGGTCGGTACTCACGTACACGCAGAGAACGTCCGATGGATTATACGAAACACCAAGAAAAATAACGCAGAACGTCAAACGAACAACGATCAGGTCGATCTTTCGATACGCAGAGAAAGTCCGATCGTTTGACAAAATAAAGAAAATCAAACAAGTTTAAATCTTTCAAAATAAAGCAAGCATACACCAGAACATCTCTTTATTCTGTTTTTGATATTTTCTCCTTTTATTTATGCCAGATTTACACAGTATCCATCACGGTTTGTAACCACATTTGAGTAAAAGTATCACTTGTAGAACCCCGAGCCACATTTGCTTGACCACTTGATGTATTTTCAACATAGAATGCAGTTGTTGGTGGATTTGAATTAGCTTTCGCTTTTGCATGCATTGTAGATGCATTCTCACCAAAATATACACCCGGATTTTGAACTTGAACTGGTTGAGATTTAACCCGTTTCATGTCTAACTCCTGATCCAGCAAATTTCTTGTCAGATCATCATATGTAATGTCATCAAAACCCTTATCATGTGTCATAAGCAAGATATAACTTTCCCACGATGCAGGTAAAGCATCTAAGAGCTTTTCCTTCAGTTCACCCGCTTCTTTACTCACTTCGACTATATCCAGTTCACTCACCAAATGTGATAATCGAGAAATCAAATCATTAATATTTTCATTTGGAACATGACAGAAATTATCGAATTCCTTCAACAGCACTTTTTTCTTACTTTTCTTATATTGTGCATTTCCTTCACATCTGTGACATAAAGCATCCCATAAAGCCTTTGATGTTGAATACATTTTGAATTGATGCAAAATATCTTTTGGTAAGGCCATTGATAAATTTGAATATGCCTTCTTTTCCAATTTAAAAGCTTCTTTTTCAGCATCATTCATCTTATTGTACGGCTTTACTTGACCAGCAAACTCACCAGTTTGAAATTTTGGAACTTCATAGCCATCCAACATTGGTGTCCATACCGTAACATCCGTTACACCAATGTATGATTCGTAGCGCGTTTTCCAATTATGAAAATCTTCAAATCTCATCAATTTCGGAACTTTGTTAGTAGTTCCAATCTCGTTATCATAGTTCAGAATTGCTTGAACAGTTGAAGACATCGCTGCAAAAGCCTGGAACAGATCCATGATTGATTTCTTAAAAACTGTGCTGGCGGACCAGAATAACGATCTCCGGATCAGTTTACAACCCGCGGACCAAAATACAATCAGCGGATCAGATTACAACCTGCGGACCAAAATACAATCAGCGGATCAAATCTCGTCACCGGACCAAGTACGGATCAAATCGTCCGCCGGATCAAATCGTCTGCCGGATCAGATTATGCACGAACCAAGTGATACGCTGGAATAACTGCTGCGGATCAGATGTGGTCCACTGAAACTGCCACGGATCAGAATATGAAGAACGACCGAACGGACCAACTCCGGACCAGCTCCAAATTCGACAAAAACTCGAAAATTCTGGAAAAGTTTGGTTTTCCAGACTTCTAATCACTCCAGAACTCAGCGAAAATGATCCAGAAACAATTTGAACGAAGAAAACATACTGAATTCACGTGAACATGAGTCAGATTAGACGAAATCTTACCAAAAAGGTTGTTTCCCTCTCTAAACTCCAAATACCGAACTGTAGATCAATGAAACGAGCAATCCTATGCTCTGATACCACTTGAGAAGACACAATCGATCTTTCTAATGCATCATGATCACAGATTTGGTAAACAACAAGGTAAATAACACTTCGTTTATTGCTCAAACCTTCAGAGAGAGAGTTACAGAGAGTTACAGGTTACACAGTTAACAGCTCAAAACCTTAGAAAGCACACAGTTAACAGCTCAAAACCTCACAACTCATACTCTCTAAATGAGCTAAACATATATATAGGTGTTCTGGTCAGCGGACCAACTAACCAGCGTACCAGATGGTCCGGCGTACCATCTGGTCCGCACCTGGTCCGCTGGGACCAGAAAACACAAACTAACTATTACAACGACACTTCACCTAGACCTAGCACTAGACACTGAAATATGCTTCAACAATTCCCCGCAAGGATTCTAGTCCAATGTTCTCATCTTTAAGTGCTTCGAGTTGTGCATTCTGAATCTGATCAGGTAATCTTGTATGAATAGTAAGTTGTAACGCACGAACTCTTCTAGGCTTGGGGTTATCCTTCCAGCTTAAGGCATCAGCTACTACATTAGCTTTTCCTGGATGGTATCTAATTGCATAATCGTAGTCATTAAGAAGTTCCACCCAACGACGTTGTCTCATGTTTCAACTCCTTTTGAGCAAAGATATGCTCGAGACTTTTGTGATCAGTGTAGATAGTACATTTTGTTCCATAGAGATAATGCCTCCAAATTTTCCACGCGAATATGACTGCTCCCAACTCTAAGATCAAACGAAGATGTTGTTCGTGCTCCTCTTTAGATTTAGAATATATCAGAATAACATCAATGAAGACGATGACGAATTTATTGAGATATGGCTTGCAAACACGATTCATCAAGTCCATGAAAATCGCTGGTGCGTTGGTTAACCCGAACGGCATAACTATGAACTCATAATGACCATAACGAGTTCTAAACACTGTTTTCGAGACATCCTCCTCGCGGACTCTCAGTTGGTGATAACCCGATCTTAAATCAATTTTGGAATAATAGCTAGATCCTTGTAGTTGATCAAACAAATCATCGATTCGGGGCAAGGGATAACGATTCTTGACAGTCTCTGTAATCGATGTACATTCGAAAGGTTCCATCTTTCTTTTTAACAAACAACACTAGAGCTCCCCAGGGCGATGCGCTGGGCCTAATAAATCCCTTTTCAAGTAGTTCTTGAAGCTGAGTATATAGCTCTTGTAACTCATTTGGTGCCAAACGATAAGGTGCACGAGCAATAGGTGCTGCTCCGGGAGCAAGGTCAATCTGAAATTCGACTTCTCAGTGAGGCGGTAAGCCTGGTAGATCTTCTGGAAAGACTTTTGGAAAATCCCTCACGATCGGGATATCCTCTATCCTTTTCTCTTCCTCCGATTTCTCCGAAATGTTCGCGAGAATAGCAACGTGCCCTTTTCGCAAACACTTTTGTGCCTTTAGAAAAGATATCACACCCATAACAGTGTCACACTTTTCTCCTTGAACCGAGAGCAATTCTCCACTAGGAAATGGTATTCGAACGATTTTCTCATGACAAACGATTTCGGCACGACTCTTGGATAGCCAATCCATTCCCACAATAACGTGAAAACTTCCCAAAGAGATGGGCAAAAGATCTATTCCTAATTTATGGCCAGCCAATTCCAATTTACAGTCTTTAACTATATGGGTAGACTCAACAAGTTTACCATTAGCAAGTTCAACTACGTATTTAGCATCTAAAGGAGTCAAGTTGGCATTTATCATATTGCTAAATTTAGTAGATTTGAAGCTTCTATCAGCACCAGTGTCAAACAAGACTAGAGCATAGTATCCATTAAGAGAAAACTTACCAGTAACGACATTGGGATCTGTTCTGGCATCCCCCGAGCCTATGAAAAAAGCTCTACCTCGGCACCATTTCCTCCATTGTTCCCATTGTTGTTGTTATTATTGCCATTGCGATTCCCGGTGTTATTGTTATTGTTGTTATAGTTGTTGTTGTTGTTGTTTCCACCGTTCAACTGGGGACAATTTCTTTTTATGTGGCCTTCTTTCCCACAATTATAAAAAACCTTTAGGGGCTTCAGCATCCTGAACTTGTTTCCCATTGTTCTTAACCCTGCAGGTTTTGGACTGATGACCCTTCTTTCCACAATTTGCACACACATAAGAGTCACACACAGCATAGTGATGGAAACCACACTTGTTACAACATGGGGAATTTCCCATGTAAGATGATCCTCCTTGGACACCTCGGCCTTGATTGTTCTGCTTCTGGTTGTTCGAGGAGAAATTCCTAAGATTATCAAACTTGCGATTCTGGTTTTGATGGTTCTGCTGGTTAGAAGACTTGTTTCTAGACTGATTCCCAGAATTTTCCCACTTTCTTTTGTTGTCAGAGGCTCTAGAAGTTCCTTTTCTAGGAGGCAAGACTCCTTGATCAACTGCTTGATTCGTGAGCCTATTGGCAATCCTTATAGAATCACGAATTGTCACAGGGTTTGAGGCAGTCACCATTCCTTGGATTTGGGGCACTCAACCCTTGATATACAGCTCGATCCTTTGGTAAGCAGGTGAGGCGATTCTAGGGCACAAATTCGCAAGAGAATTTGAACGAGTAGTGTAAGCTTCAATTTCAGACCCCACCATCTTGAGATTATACAACTCGGTTTCCAATTTCTGGATCTCGTCCCGTGGACAATACTCTTCTTGTAGAAACTCTTTGAATTTATCCCAGGGCATGGCATTAGCTTCCTCAATTCCTTGCAATTGCACCTCTGTGTTCCACCAGGTGAGAGCTGGTCCCTCTAAAGTACCCGTGGCAAATTTCACCTTACTAGCCTCAGGACAGTTGCACATTTCGAACGTAGATTCCACTTTTTCAATCCAGTGGAGTAGGCTAACAGCTCCTTCAGTTCCTTTGAACTGAATAGGCTTATAGTCCATGAAAGTTTTAAATGTAGCATTACCTGTACATACATTCATACAACCATTCAATCATAGATCACCAATGCGTGTCATCACATCAAACAACAAAACGCGAATTTTGTGTTACCTTGGGGTGGCCCTGCATTGCCTGCACCTTGGGCTTGTGCCGCCAAGGCAGCAACCACATGTTGATTGATTAGTGCAGCCAATTCAGCCGGTGTCATGTTTGGTACATTTCCGTCTGCCATTATCTTCAATTCACAATTACCCAAAATGCGAATAAGATATAACATGAATCACAACAACCATCACATAAGTAATAAATTACTTCACAAGAGACAATCAAATATTAAATAGTAAATCCCATTTCAAATAAAATGCAACTCGTTCACAAATTATCCAACAGAAATTCAAAATTCAAAATGCATAGTCTTGGGAACATCCTCCTGATAAAACAAACAACCAAACAAAACAAAAGTGGAAACAAATAACTCAGGAGCTATCATGATCACTGGATGCACCAGGCATCTCCTCCTCCGGTTCTTCCTCGGGATCCTCTTCCGGTTCTTCCTCGGGATCCTCTTCAGGTTCTTCCTCAGGATCCTCTTCTGGTTCTTCCTCGGGATCCTCCACAATAGGTTCTTCAACCGATTCCGCCGGAGGCTCAGCCTCCCTAGCCAACTCAAGCTCAACAACACGAGCCGTGAGTGCCTGAACAAGCTTAGTGAGATGACTCACATGATAGTACGTGTCGCTTAGGGTCACCTGATGCTCGTTCTGACGCTCATTAGTCCCCTCCAAGGTTTCCTCAAGGGTGGCAATTTTCTGAATAGTGCTAGCCCCATTTTTCTTGCAGCTCTGCGACAATACCAAATAGCCTCCTAATGTCCTTGAGCGCGCGGTCAAACATAGAGACCATTTCCGCGACGAATCGTTCAATGGCATATGGCAGTTCGGGTAGAAAGAACCGAGTTAACGACGAATCTGTTGAAGTAGGGGGCACTTGTTCCCGATGAACCCAACTAGCCACAAGTGACTCATACCAGTTCCAGTTGCCATTATCTCTTCCACGAACGACAATTGGTTCTCCATATACGTGGCCCTCGGAAGTTATCCTCCGATTTCCATGAGTCGGGGTAGTAGGACCCGAAGGAACCCGCCTACTGGTGACGGATGGGGATGATGATGATGAGGATGATAGGGAAGCGGATATCCATCCGGCCATGTCTGCATATATACCATATATATACATATATAAGTACAAGTAACACATAGTCAAATAGTCAAAACTAGTGTGTGTGTTCGAGTGTATGACTAAGGTGTAACTAAGGCTATCGTCGGTCCACTAATGCAAACCTAGTTCACTATAACCAATAGCTCTGATATCAATCTGTCACACCCCCAAAAATCCCACGCGCGACAACGCGGCGCAGGGAGCGTGAAAAACCAGGATCGAACACATTAGCCATACGGACAGTCTATATGCAATGTAATTTAAACCAAAGTAAATGCGTTTTGAAAATGCGGAAGCGTAAACGACAAAAGTTGCAATAAATGTTCTAGCGCCAAAACATGCGCAACCCAAAAGGTAATCAGTTTGAAAAGTTTTAAAGTCTAATATGCATGCATGATAATCAAAATCCATAAGTGGTGCATCCTAGCTCGTAGCATTCAATCAAGTTTAGCGACCTGAGAAATAACATGCTAAAGTGTTAACACAAAGGTTGGTGAGTTCACAGGTTTAACAGTTCAGTAACATTTCAAGTTCAGTTTAAGATTGACCGTTCAATAACGTCAAGTTGTAAGAGCATAATCACTAATATATATCAAATAGCTAACTAGGCTATATACATGAAACTTCGCACGTTGATGGTCACCGAAGCTAACAATTGTTTATAGTTTTCCTTGTTGTGTTTAGGACGAATATAACACCCGTTCGATATCCAATCGTGCTAGAGCGACTGACCCGGGTGGGGTTTGCCAGACCTAGTAGTACTACAATATATTTCCCGCTATCGTCATTAATACTAACGGTACCATAAGAAGGACTTTGTTGTATCAGTGTGCTACAAGTACTTCAAGTGATATACAAAAGTCTAATTATCTCAGTTATGTAAATCATGTATGTTAATCTCCCCCAACAGGATTTAAAACAGTAAAATGGGGGCATGAAACTCACCTTAGGTTGCATAGCAAAGATTCCAGATAAACAGTTGATTCAAGTAGCAAGAACGAGTCTTGTGGAAGCAATCAATCACCTAACGAGCATACGAGTATAAGTGTGTGTTTAACCAAAACGGCTAAGTCTAACATAAATGATGAAAACGAATTATCGTGAAGACCGAACAAGTCGAGGATGGCACGTGTGCCAAATCCGAGCGATTATCGAAATAACACGAGGAAATACAATATATATATATATATATATATATATATGCATATTATATATTTTCTAAGTTTAAATATTTCCAAAAATAAATATATATATAATATATATATTTAAATCAAACGTGCTATTGACGTTATTAACGGTTTACAAAACGAGATACAAATTTATATACTTTTATATAAAAGTATCTAATCGTTCCTAACAAACCAACGATATACGTAAATATAATAAGTTATGCGAAAATATATTCATTTTGCCATTTTACATAAAATCATAATTCTTGGTTTTAAATATATATATATATATATATATATATATATATATATATATATTTACAAATGGATTTGTTAAAACTATATTTAGGTTCAAAACGTCTAAATTTACGGGTCTAATAGTCAATATACATTTTTACGGTTTTAAACATTCGTGGAAATCCATTTTATATGAGTTTTGGTTGGACGAATGCCTTACATCACAAATTAAAAACAAAACAGAAAATATGAAGGTCGTAGGGGTCGAACCCGCGACCTCTCACTCTCAGCACAAAGGTCCGACCACTCGGCCAGCGAGGCTGTTTGTGTCAAGAACTGGACCGAAATGTTTTTCTATGCATCAATAGCGACCAGTTTTAAGGGAAAGAAAAAAATATAGGGAAGAATGGTGAGGGCCGGATTCGAACCCGCGTCCCTCCCATACAAAACTCGCGACCGAACCAGTAGGCCAGATTGGCGTCTGGTAACAATGTCGACTTTTATTTTATTTAACATGTCGCATGTGCATGTCATCTTCTTCATACAAGAATTCCGGTGACCGGAACCCTAGCTCCGGTTGCCGGAAAATTGTGAAAACCAAATTAAACATAGAAAAATGTGAGATTAACAAGACAGGATAACTACCTCGTGTCGGGGATGAGAAGCGACGTGTTTTGAAGTCAAAAACGAACCCGGAAGTTTGAACGCGAACCCGTGCACTGACACGAAACTCAAATCGGTTTGCTCCTGGTTGCTCCTCAGGGACTCACGATCACATGGGTGTGTCGAATGATGGTAAACAGTGGCTAGGCAGTGGTGGTTCGGTGGTGGTCTTGGTGAGTTTCGTTTCGCCGGAAAACAGAGAACGTGAGGGATAGGTTGCGGAGAGAGAGAGAGAGAGAAGAGAGGGAATGAGAGTTGAGTCTTATGAATCTTATGCGAATGATATTTGATATCATTGAAATCAATTGATGGTCCAAACGTAACTGATGAGGAATGATGATCGGGCGAAACCGATCATCAGATGCGCTTTCCGTTTCACGATTGCAATTGAAACACATTTAAACCCACTTTGGATAATGACACTTTTAGTCCCTCCCTAAGTTACAAAGATGGCATCGAGTTTCGGTAAGTACAGAAGCGGTCCCTATGATTTTTGGTTACATAAAATGGGGTTTAAGGAATGACGAGGAAGGTCCCTCGAAGTTGGAAAAAAAAAGTTAACGGAACGCTAACAAGGTTAACGGAAAGTCTTTTTTTTAGAACGAATATATGAAGGACACCAAAATATATAAATCGTATAACGCTTGTAAAATATATAAACCTCGTTTTTATCCACACGAAATTATAGAATATAATTCCATCATTATGTTTAAAATCACATAAAATCATAACTTATATATTTAAGACACATAATTTATGAATAATAACATGTAATTAAAATCTTTTAATATCATAACTTATATCTTCAAGTCACGTAACTCTATGATTAAATAACTTGTAATTAAAATTCTTTAACTACACAAAATTATAAATATCATTAAGTCATATATATTTTAATTCCACATAAAATCATAGAATTCCAAACGTTTAAATTTCTGTGCATGCTCGTAGTGATTGATCACACAAAACCCTAATTTGCTAAAGTCAACATAGTTAAGCACATAAATGTTCACACAACATTTAATACGTTTTACGTTCAGTTAATGCCAGAAAATGATCTGAAAAGTCGGATTGTCACACAACACAACAAAAATAAGCAAAATACCAAAAAGTCAAAGTAAACCACTAAAAAGTCAAACACGTATAAAGCAAACAAACTAATTTGACCAAGTACATGGGTTGCCTCCCGCAATTGCTGAATTTATTTATGAGTCGTCACCCAGACTCGAATGCTCAATCATGTTGATCAGGTGGTTTCTCTTTAATCTGTTTCTCACCGAGCCCGTGTGGACTCCTCCTCAATTCATCTCCCCAAGGTGGTTTTCTAGTTATGGCAGACTGTGGGTGAAAGTTGAGCCATTTAGCTCCATCTGGCCACCAACTCTTGAATTTTCCTAGTCCAAACCTGATGGACTGAAGATAATAAAGGAGATGATTCTTAGAAATTTCGATGCTTGGGCATCCCCACACTTTTTCGCTTCGTTGTTCCTTCAATAAGAGGCTGTGTAATTTATCTGAAAGTGGTTTACATGGTCCCTCGATCTGCGGTTCTTCAATAAACATGCTCTCTATTAACTCGTCATCATTTTTGAGTGGTTTCTCAGCGATATCCATGATCGGCTCTTCATACAGCATGGCCTCCAACTCTTTTAAATCACCATCTGGATCAAACATATTTGTTTCTTCAATCACAAGTGGCACAGCCAGCCAATCGTCACCAAACTCCTCTACCATCTGATCGTCAAATATATCGTGTGAGTATAAATCTTGTGGAGCTTGATCTACCTGCATCATATCATCTAAGTGTGGCTCACCGTGACTGATCTCGAGCTGAACTAGAGGTGCGACATGTGTGGTGCTTGCTGGGCTTGGCCTCGATTGTACCTCGTCCATTAGAATTCCTGCTCATCATCACTTTCCTCATAAACCTTTTGGCTCTCAGAAACAAGTTTTAAGAGCTCGCCCATGGTTCTCCCTAAATTAAGGGCACGAGCTCCCAAACTGCTAAACTCTTTGGCAAGTAATGTTATATCCTATTCGTCCTTTGCCAATCTAGCCTCATTCTGCTGAGCTGTTTTCTGACTTTGTTGTATGAGTTGCGCCATCATCTTTGTTAGATTCTTCATGTTGTTATCCTCTGTTGGGGCTTGTTCGCTAACTCCAAAGTTGTATGCTGGTGACGGTGAATAATTATAATAACCGGTGGGAGGCCTAACATAATAAGTGCAAAATCGCCCGTGATAGGGTTCCCCACATATATCACACCGTACATGATAACTCTCATAATTTTGTTCGAAGTACCAATCCATGAGATTCGTAGCAGGAACCCGTTAAACAAGGAGAAAAAGAATCTAACCTAAAAAGGCAAACTAAAACAAATAAGATAAGAAAAAATAACACACCAAACAAAAATGTAAACACACTAAAGAAAAGCAAATAAGTAAATAAAGTGGTTAAACTACTAACTCGGATCTTTCTCGAAATCTGACGCGTCCCTGATAACGGCGCCAAAAACTTGATGCGTAGAATCGTATCTATAAAAATCAGGTCAAGTTGTAAATGGTAAATACCAAGTGACCAATCTACACACCAGGGCAGTGAACCCATTGTATGCAGTATATTATTGGTAAGAACCGGAGATCAATCTATGGACACGATGACCGGCTCCCAATACTAGATCTTTGCTAATATCTAACCGATGAAATGAAAATGGTGAACTAAACTGAAATCTAAGTTAAACAACTAAAACCGATAAAAACAGCTGAAAACCGGATAACAAGATGGAAAACCAGAGAAGGGAATGCATCACCTAGACTCGACTCCTCTAGACTCGCCCGGACCCTTGGATGACTAATACCATGAACACTATCTTGTAATGTGGAAAACTAGACTACCTAGGACTATAGACACATCTCGAATAATCTGGAAATCCTAAATGAAGCACGGATAGCAAAACTGTGAAAACTGCCTAACAGACTAGCTACTTCAGTCAAAGTAAACTAATCCTACATGAAATAGGAAACTACGCGAGAGTTCTCTCTATATAGTACCTAACCATGCAATGATGATGATCCAAAAGGTTTGTGACCTAGAAACCGCCAAACGCGAATAAGCAGGGTCGAATCTTACGGTCATAAGCAATCTAACCTACCAAACAACGCAAAGAAAGCTCTTAGAAAGTGAAATGGTATAGTCCAACCTAATCCACAAGGATAATCACTAAATCAGCCCCTAATCATTCATGAATCATCAAGTAGGAGGTCTCCTAGCATACATCAACAGTTGACTGATAAAAGTCAAACTAGTAAACAATGGCTAAAGAAACTAACTTTGGTAATTCTACCAAGCATGACAATTAATCCATATGATTCATCAATAATAGAAACCAAATCAGCAAGAATGCACACTAAAACAGCCCCAATTTAATATTAAACCAACGAGTAGGAGGTTTCCTATCAAGCATTACGCGTTTGACCCGTTAAGGTCAACCGATTAAAAAATGGAAAAATTAACCAACTTTAGTAGTTCTACTTAAGATTGATAATTTATCCACATAATTTATCATTAATCAAAGCTAAATCAGTCCACATAGTCATCATAAACAATTAAAATCATCATCCAAAGCATTTAGCACAAAGTCATAAAAAAGTCAAACCGAAATGATCAAAATGAGTCTAGATTTGTCTAATCTAAGTAATACACATCAAGATCAACCAAGAACCATGATTAATAACAATAAAAATGCAAACTTGGATCTGACCACGATGAAGAATTGTTAGAGCATATTCTTACGCTACATTGTTTCTCGTCTATTGTATCTATGTGAGAGCATGAGTATGTGAGTCTTAGAGACAGCGTACCATGGTCCGTATCAGTTGGTACGGAGCCAACGTACCAATGGTACGTTGGATGGTACGTTGGATGGTACGTTGGATGGTACGTTGGATGGTACGCTGGGCATTTTAAGTCACCTATAAATAGGTTGACCTGTTTAGCATGTTAGAACTGATGGTCATATCCCCACTAAGTGTGTGTTTCTAAGTGTGTTCTAGAGAGAGAAACCAAAGCCTTGTAATTGTTTTCTTGGTGAATCAATAAAACAAAGCTTATTTACATTCTCGTACACTAGATCGATCAGTTCATCCAGTAGTAAGATCCGAATCTGGTGTTACAAGTGGTCTCAGAGTAAATCCAGGTTGCTCTGTTGGTTTGAATTGATCAAAATAGGATTTTTCTAGTGAGAGACAGTGGGTTTCATTGGTTTTTCTTCAATTCTTCTCAAAGTTGAGTGTTTCCGGTGTCAAAACTGATTTCAAAACCTTCCTAGAGTATTTTCGAAGTATACTGCTACTAATTACAGTCCAATACATCCAAATTCACAAAAATTAGTCGAGATTATGTTGGTACGTCATTGGTACGCTGACTAAGTTTTCTGGTACGCTCGAAGAACATTTTGGTACGCATGCCTATCTTCATCAGCCCGGTGGTACGCTGATCAGTGGTACGGAAGGTAATCTTCAAGTCTGGTATGCGATGGTTACTACCTGGTACGCTAGCGGTTACACCTTACCAAGTTGGTACGCAGCTTGGTCTAGTACGCCGATCATTCTGGTCCGTTGTTTGCTACGTTGGAGTGTTTGGTCCGCTGGTGGTCCATTGATAAAGACTGGTACGGAAGTCAAAATTTTGGTCCACTGAGATTGTTTTTGGTACGCTGGAAGAAAAGTGTTATTCACTAAAACTGACGTAACTTGAGAACCGTTAAGAGTTACGGGAGCTAATACCAGCCAAAATGTTCGTTTGACATTTTGCTTTATTTTTCTTCATGTTTCGTAAAATTCATCGGACTTTTTCTGCGTATACGGAAGTATCGACCTGATCATTGTTGAATTATACATTTTCAACTTGTTTTGCTTTCTTATTTTCTCAAATACTTGGGCTTTCTCTACGTGTCCACAAGACCGACCTGATTGCTAAGTATTTAAGGCTCTGCTTTATTTTTGCATGACTCATCAAGGATGATTAAATCTCTAAGAAAATTTGCTTCTATATGATAAACATGGTGATTTACCAGTATTTCTGATAGAGTGGAGGCCGAGTTATTAGTGCATGATAATATTACCTTAAGCATATCTGAAAACGATAAAAATGATTGGTGCATGCTGAAATAAACATAAATGTTGTATTTGCGATTATCTTGGCTTGCATGCTGATTAAAACCAAAATTGAAATGTGCTAGATGCATTATGTCTGATATGATCTCACGTCGTGATCTTTCTCACAAAAGACAAAAATAGTGTCAGTTTCTGTAGCATATTTTACATTCATTTCAGAAAATTCAAAAAAAAATTTGGTGTTTTTTAGCATAAGTTTGAAAAATCAAAAAGATTTTAGGTTTTTTTTATATAAACTTTGTAAAAGCCAAAAGGATTTTATTTCTTGTTTGTTTTCGATTGATCGACACAAGATACGAAAAACATTTTCAAACCTATATCTTGGATTCTCAAAGAGATGTTTTGTACCAAAATTATTTATGTTGGCCAGGTACTCAAAGGAAAGAGTTAATCACAACTTCAAGTCTTCTGAAGCTGTTGATAAGAATGAAAGAAACTGTGCATCGTCAAGTATTCAATATCAAGCTACTGTCAAGTTGAGGGAGAGTTTGTTTGATGATATTTTGACACTTGAGGGGGGAGTTTGATTGAAGATACAGTTTTGTTATGTTGTTAAAGATACTGCACACGACGAGGGGGAGTTTGTTGATACATAATATATGCGTCGTGTGAAGTATCAAGACAAGACAATGTGAAGTACAAGACAAAGCAAGATTGATGCTGTCCGAACTAGAGTTCGGATCAGGTGAACTGGAGTTCGCCTGGAGTTTGGCACATAGAGTATATATAGATAAGTTGTCTTGTATTTCAGTAGTAATTGAGAGAAAACTTGGAGAGACCAGATCTTAACTATGTGTTTTGACTATGTTTCTCTGTTGGAGCTGATTTCAGAGTTTGTAATTGAGTCTTTGTTGATTTCAATAAAAAGCAAACTTTTATTTACATCTTTATTCTCTTTCTAACGATCAAGCAAACCTCTAGTAAGATCCGTATGACAGTTTTTCACACTCCAACATATAGGTAAGCGACATTTGGGACCATAGAGTGCCTCAAAAGGTGTCATACCAATGCTTGAATGATATCTGTTGTTGTATGAGAACTCAATTAATGGCAGATTAGCATCCCAGTTACCATGAAAATCAATTGCACAAGTGCAAAGCATATCTTCAAGAGTCTGAATGGTACACTCAGACTGACCATCCGTTTGAGGATGATAAGCATTACTAAGATCTAAACGAGTTCCCAGGGCGGATTGAAGAGATTGTCAAAACTGATATATGAAATGCAATCACGGTCAGATATGATGCTTAGAGGAGTACCGTGAAGTCTAATAATTTCATCAACATAGATACGAGCCAATTTTCTAACTTTATAATTTTCACGAATGGCGAGAAAATGAGTAGATTTCGTCAGACAATCAACTATAACCCAAATACTATTATTCCCATTGGAAGTGCGTGGAAGTTTAGTGATGAAATCCATTGCAATGTTTTCCCACTTCCAGATTGGAATCATAGCCACAAAAAGCGCAATGTCTTTCTTCATTCCATGCCACCAATAATGACAACGAAGATCCTGATACATTTTATCAGCACGGGGATGAATTGAATAACGAGTTTTATGAGCCTCATTCATGATAAAAGAACGAAGATTGTCTCGGTCACGAATCTAGAGACGATTTATAAAGTACAGAAGACCATTGGGCTTGGTTTCCAACTGAAGTCCGGCACCACATGACATTTCCTCATACATGTTGCCTTCTGTCATAGAGATACGCTAAGCTTTAAAGATACGAGACTGGAGGTCAGATAGATTATCAGTATTTTGAAAAAGAATGGGTTTGACATGCTCCTTTCGACTAAGAGCATTGGCTACAACATTAGCTTTACCTGGATGGTATCGAATCTCATAGTCGTAGTCGTTTAGAAGCTTGACCCAACGACGTTGTCGCATGTTGAGCTTCTTCTGATTAAAGATATGCTGAAGACTCTTATGATCAGTAAATATGACGCATTTGGTACCATAGAGGTAATGTCTCCAAATTTTCAAGGCAATGACTACAACACCGAGCTCAAGATCATGTGTCGTATAGTTTTTCTCATGAATCTTAAGTTTCCTTGATGCGTAAGCGATTACCTTTCCTCTTTGCATAAGAACACATCCGAGGCCTTGGTTTGAGGCGTCGCAATAGACAATGAAATCATCAGTACCATCAAGAAGAGTTAATATAGGAGCATCACATAATTTTTGCTTAAGCGTTTGAAATGCTTCCTCTTGTGTAGGACCCCACTCAAATGGCTTGCCTTTTTTAGTTAAAGCAGTGAGTGGTACAGCGATCCTGGTGAAGTTTGAAATGAAAAAACGATAATAGCCCGCTAAACTACGAAAAGAGCTGACCTCAGTAGGGGTATTCCAGTTCTTAACCGCATGAATCTTTGTAGGAACAACATGAAAACCCTTGCTGTTGACAATGTGTCCTAAAAATTGAACTTCTTTATTCCAAAATTCACATTTAGAGAACTTTGCATATAATTGTTCTTTCTTCAGAAGTTCTAACATTAGTCGAAGGTGATTATCATGGTATGATTCTGATTTGGAGTATATAAAAATATCATCAATGAAGACTATGACAAACTTTACAAGATATGGTTTACAAACGCGATTAATGAGATCCATGATTACAGCAGGTGCATTTGTTAAACCAAAAGGCAGGACAGTGAATTTGTAATACCCATACCTTGTGCAAAAGGCGGTCAAGGGAATGGCATCCTCATGTACTCGAAGTTGATGATAGCCAGAACGAAGGTCAATTTTAGAGAAACACGTGGCTCCTTAGAGTTAGTCAAAGAGATCATCAATCCTAGGCAAAGGATAAATATTCTTGATGGTAAGTTTATTGAGCTCACGGTAATCAATACACATACGAAACGTACCATCTTTCTTCTTTACGAAAAGAACAGGTGCTCTCCAAGGGGAGGAACCAGGACGAATGAAGCCTTTATAAGAGAGTTCCTGAAGTTTTTTAGAGAGTTCCTGCATTTCTGAGGGTGCAAGGTGATAAGGTGACTTTGCAACAGGAGTGGCACCAGGCACAAGTTCGATGCGAAAGTCAATTTGGCGAATGGGAAGAAGACCCGATATGTCTTCAGGAATATTTTTGGGAAGCCCCGAACGACTAGGATGTCTTCAATCCTCTTTTCCTTATAACGAACTTCCACAATGTGAGCCAAGAATGTTGAATACTCCTTACGCAAGTACTTGCGGGCTTTAGTACAAGACATGAGTTTGAGCCCGTTTGATGGTTTATCGCCATAAATTACCAGGAATTGACCATCTGGACGAGGAATACGAATGGTTTTATTGAAACAAATAACCTCAGCATGATGTCGATATAGCGAATCCTATGATGTCAAAGCTCCCGAGTTGCATAGGAATAAGGTCAATAGAGTAAGAATGATCACCGAAATTAAAAGCACAATCATGAAGAACAGAATCAAGGGTTATTGATTTACCATTAGCTACTTCTATAGAGATGGGTGGTTCAAGTGCAATACGAGATATAACAAGCAATGGTTCAAATTCTAATGAAACGAAGCTCCTATCGGCACCAGTATCAAATAAAACAGAAGCATAACGATTATTAATACGAAACGTACCGTTGACAACTTCCTGGTTGACCTGAGCCTGATTGGCGTTGATATTGAATGCTCGAGCAGGTGCACCATGATTAGCATTATTTTCCATTTGGATTAGCAGCAATGAGTCTTGGACATGCATTGCGAAGATGACCAGGATCACCATAATTGTAGCAAACACGAGCCCGAGGTGCTTGGGTAATGGCAGGCTGAATAGGCTGATGAGCCACTGGTTGAACTATTTGAGTTTGATTACGAGCAGGCGATTGACACCTATTTATAAAGTGACCATAACGACCATAATTCAGACAAACCTGACATTCCATAGTTGCTGGATGGTGGAATTTGTAGGTGTTACACAGAGGATGAACACCAGTGTATTGCCTCTTAGCAGGCGGAGCTTTGGGTGTGACCTGAGAAACAGGCACAACAGGAATAGCAGGAGTAGCAGGAGTGGTGATGGCAAAGTTATGGTTGTCAGATTTCCTCTTCTTTTTGTTGGTCTTAGAAGACCCAGTCTTAGATCCTTTAGTTGATTCAGACTTAGAATTCTTCTTGGACCCCTTTCTAGTTAAATTTCGTTCCTTAACGTGGTTATGAGTTAACCTTCCTGTAAGAGCGATGACATCATTAAGTTTTTCAGGGTGGCTTGCCCAATCTGTGTCTTGGATAATCATAGGCAGACCACCTATGTATCTTATAATAGCACGATACTCGGGAGTAACGATATGGGGTACAAAGAGTTTTAGTTCATGAAACTGATCATTGACGGCTTGATTTTCTCCACTGTCCTCCTCAAGTTCCCAGAGTTTGTCTTCCAGTTTCTTTCGTTCACTAGGAGGACAGAATTTACGTGTCATTAGCTCTTTGACTTTACTCCATGATAAGGCTAATACAACGTCAACACCACGATTTCGCTTCTCGATGTTCCACCAAGTGAGTGCGTTTTTGGTTAAGGCACTAGTGGCATAGCGAACCTTAAAATTTTCAGGACAATCACTATCAACGAAGGTATTTTTTATACCCTCGAACCATTATAGTAGACCGATTGCGCCATTAGAACCATCGTATTTTAGGGATTGCAAGAATTAAATTGCTTAAATGAGCAAGTAGGTACATGAGTAGCTGAGGAAAAAACAGTGGCATTTAGGTTTTGCTGAACCTGAACCATCATATCTGGTATAACTGCTGCCATTTGTTTGGCAATTTTGGCAGTTAATTTGGATCCAGATTTCTTGGAACGACGACTGTGACCCATGAGACGTTTAGACAGTTAATCAATAATAAAACACAGGTAATCAAGTTGAGTTTTGTTTAAGAATCCATGGAATGGTTCTCGTCTCCTGATAAGAAAACCACAACTGTTGACTTATCAGAGTTGTATTAGTGATAGTTGACCTGTTTTGGCCTAATAGGTTTTAGACACTCTCGTCGGGGCGTCTCATGTGAGCGTTTGGATGCGTCAGATGATTCGGATTTGTATGCAACGCTTCTCTTTACAGAGACCGGCTATCGGTGTATCCACCCTTCCAGTTACTACATGTCTATAACCAATGCAAACTCTGACGAGATTATAGAATTGAGAAAATAACTTTTTCTGAGTGACACGTAAGGCACCACCTTTTAAAATAGAGGCTAGGAAGCCTGAAGATTTCGTGTACAAGTGTGTGCTGTCAAGAGTTTTGACGAGGTTTAAATAGAGGCAGGATCAAGAAATATCATAGGACATAACATATATATACATAGGCATACAATACATGAGGTTATCATGTAGGACTCCTATGGCATAGTCTAGGTCATCCATTTCTAGTAACCTAAGTCCATATAGCCATGGTTTGGATACCAATCTGTCACACCCTGACCGATGGCAGAATATGTTGGGGTGTGATAAATTGTCCAGATACACACAACCACTAATTTGAGTTGCAATATTTCTTAATCATCCCATTTATTTATAGTGAACAAAAATTTCGATAAAACTTGCATACAAAGACAAAATACAAACTAATAGATTTAATTAAGCTAGGTCCAGTATTCCCTAGCGTCATAACACAACAGAAGATTCAGATAGCATTTCCTTCATCATGTATATAATATATCTCAACTACAAGAGTTGGTGAGTACACATAGGTTTAGTTCAAAATATAAGTTTAAAACATGCGATTAATGAATCATATGAAAGATTAAGTATATGATAGCAAGCATTAGAGATAATATGTGTCGCGTAATTCAACCCGTGACAATTTAGGTACCAATCACATGATGCCAATTACCGGTTAAACTAGGTGGGTTGTCAAACAATAGCTATTAAAGGACCCAAGGCTTGGCGTTGTTAATGATTACGCTAAGATTATAGATGATGTTTCCTCAAATTTTCAAGTTTCAAGTTCCAAGTATCGAGTCTCACATACAAGTAACCACATACAAACCTACATTACCCAAATAATCGCATAGCTTTCAAATAAGAATAAAGAATGCTGAGTTTTGATACGGATACATGTTACACCCCAAATAATAAAGGAAGATGGGCTACGAGTACTCACTTGATTGATGGGTATAGAGCGTGCAAAAGACAACGAAAGTGATGACAATCACTTGGATTAACCTAACGATACGAGTGACGGAATAAATACAGGATATGATGCCATGATTTTATGTGTTTAGTAATTAAATTTGTTAATTCAAATAAAATATATTTATCATTTAATTTAAATATATGTTTTGCTTATTAGTTTTTATTAAAAGATATAATATATATATATATATATATATTTCTAATAAAGAAATTATAATATATAATATATATTTCATAAAATCTGTAAAGGATTTATACATATGATTTTAATTACCTTTATTTTTTAGACATAAAATGAGATGTTCTAATTATTTTCTATTTTCATCAAATATTTGATTTTATCAATATTTTAAATAAAAATCAAACATATTCGAAAAATAATAATAATTTAGGGTTTTAACCACAATGATATATTATGATACCCCTCAAACTTTGAAATCTAATTTCATAGCCATTTGTCCAATTTTGATATTTTAATATCGTAAAAAAACCGTTTTTAACCAAATTTTTAAATAGATATCAAACGTATTCCAAACGTGAAATTAACTTAGGTGTTTCTTAACATATGATATTTTATAGCATTTTAGGTCCTAATTCATAACAGAAAGCTTGAATTTGACAAAACAAAGTTATGAACCCTAGATTTTAAGCTTTCTATAATTCGATCTAAACAAGGATATGAACTGAAATTGATAGAGGGCTTTTGTTAATCATACCAAATGATGTGTGACTGTTGAAATTGAGAGCTTGAGCACGTAAGATTTGAGAGAATTTGGACAGTGAAGGTTCTAGTACGGGTTTGGGGATTTTTGGGTATAAAATCACGAAATTAAGTGATGAAATGAGCTGATTTCGGTCCCCATTAATAGTATTGAGGCAAAATGTAGAGAGGACACGACATTAGCTGAGTAATCGAACCAAAATGACATGAAACGGTGCTATAGAATGTATTAATCATGAGTCTAAACATAGTTTCCAACCTGGGGCTACGATGCGGGCCATTATGGTTTCGGAAAATATGCTATAAGCCCCGCATAGCAAATCTAGAAAAGTCAGCTTTGCTGAATTATACATATTTAGTCCCTGTAGTGTGGTTATGTACGGTTTTAGCCTCTGAACTTTAATAAAATGACACTTTATACCCCCAAAACATTATATAACATATTTTTATTATATTTTTAACTTTGGAGTAGAATATTTTATTTTTTAAAATTACGAGACTTACGGTTATCAACGAAATTGTGTAAAAATTGTCGAAATTTCATTATTTTTGTCACAAACCTTCAAACTTTTTATGAAACCTCACTAGTATTTATTTATATGCGTGACTAGTATTACACACAAATAAAATATAATTTTGGGTTACTCAAGTCTTCCGACTTTATGATAAATAATGAAATTGAATTAAGTAACGTTTAAATTAAAACGTTTAGATGATTTCTTCGAATTCCAATTATAATTATTCAATCATACAATAAAAATAAAAATAATCAAAGAATATGAAATAATTTTTTATTAATTTATGATTATGATTACAATCCGAAATCGAAAACGGGTTGGGTATACATACATTTGAATTCTACCGAAGTGTCATAGAAACCGCATCAGGTTTGTGATCATAGCTTCTCTGTTTGCTTTTCTTCAATGGCGATGATGTAAAAATCAAGTGTTTGTTGGAGCTTGCTCCCTTCACCGGCGATTAATTTTGTAGAGAGAATTTGAGTTATGAAGGTAAAGAAAGGTTAAAGATGAGAAACACTGAAGGAACCCTAAAAGGAACTGAGGAGTTGACGTAGAAGAGATCGACGGAGAATAGAGTTTCTTTGCACCGGGTTATAACAAATCAAACGGGTCGAGAAGATCCGCGACCTTTTTCATTTTTCTTTTGAATTTTGTAAATTAAAAATCTGAGAAAATGACACATAGGATTTTTCCTATGTGGCATGAGTAAAAGGATGCCATGTGGACTTAAAAGCTTGTGTTTAATAGATATGAAGATACACCACCCTCACGTCATATGACATGCATTCAAAGTTGTATTCTACATACATTTGGTTGGTTGTTGCATATTGGGTCGTGTCTTTATCCCTAACGACTTAGAATTGTTGGGTCAAACAAATTAGAAGTCCTTTAAAAAAAACGCATAAAATCCTCTTGAATCACTTAATTTAAAAAAAAAAGTTGAATATTTTTGTAATAATGGTTATCATAAAAAAAACGCGTATCTCTTGAATCATTTTATATTGAAAAAAGTTTGAATATTTTTGCAATGATGGTTATCATAGTAGTCTTCCATATTTATTACCTAATTGCAGGTTTTTGTTGTTTCCAGCTTGGTTCCAAGGTTACTTGACTTTTCTTTTTACTATAGATGTTTGTTAATGTTACATCATTTTTTTAATGAATCATCGATTTTCTTTACATTGAATTTAGAATTGTATTAGAGAACTGAGATTAAACCCCAAAATCAAAATCTCAGTTCTAATCAACTATCTGCATAATGTAAAATCGTATATTCATTTATCACACACTAGGTTAGTAATCCGTGTATTAGACGGGCTGAATATAGATTAATAACATTAGATAAATACAAAAGAAAAAGATAATGATCATGAAATTTGAAATTTATGATTGATAATAAATTATTATAACTTTTAAAAAGCTTAGTATGTTTGACAAGTTGTTGATTACTTTCCATAAAAAAACTAAAATTATTGAGTAATAATCAAATCTACATTAATTTTATCAAAATTTTAAAATAGAAACTTAGCTTTGACAAAATTGGTAATTAAATTAAATTGATCATTTACTACGTTGGTAATTGATTGTGAGCTTGACATGTGGCGGTGATGTGGACCCTTTATAAATGAGACATGTGGCAAAAAATTTAGTGCTTTATTAGGATTATTATAATAAGAGAATATTGATTATAGAGGACTATAAATAAAGATTACAAAAAGTGATAACCGGAGGTAAGTAAGGAAAAGCAGTCAATCCAAATAATTGACAATTATTTATATATATAAAAAAATCACGTGTCCGACTCTAAAAACAGCACTACTCAAGTCACATGTTTTATGTCCATTGGTTTATACGGACGGTTATATCCACGTGTTATACTGATGCTTTATTAAACTCCACGCGTCTTGCCTTCATTCAACTCAAATGTTTTTCGCTGCTTTATTAAGGTCCACCAGTTTTTTATCTTCATTCACCTCCACATGTTTCTCTTTCTAAAACTTAAAGAGTGCTTTAGCTCTGTCATCTACCCTCTCTTCTCTCTAGCAGCTCCTATCCATCTTGCTTAATGGCCACTGTGGTCGCCGTAGTGTCGTCGTTGTATGGTTTTTGCTACCCGTCGGTGGTTACCGGCTGTTTAAAATGTCTTGACCGTCGGTTAATTTTTGCGATAGTCTTACCAGTGGCGGCGTGATGTTCATCGGCAGTTGTCGCCGGATTATGAGCCACTTGCTGTTTATATTTACGTTCTACTTTCGTCGTGGTAACGATTGGATACTTATATTTCGCGATGATCTTCCCGGCGGTGGTGTGGTGTTCATCCCATCCGTTGTTGGGTTATGAGCGATGATTTTATCGTACTTTTGCATTGGTAAACGATTTGTGCATTTTTTCGTGATGATCTTACCGGTGAATGCGCGACGTTAATCGTAACTATTGCCGGATTATAACCCGATGACCCCTGAATGGCATGCTCTTGATTTTTTATCGGATTGGAAATCGTATATTTGAATAGAACGTTCTCTTACGGCTGTGATGATCTTTTATCAGATCTGAGTCCGATTACTGCTTCAGTTAAAATGGCCTCTGTTTTATCTTGGGAATTTAGAGCTTTTAAAAGCGAACTCTGAAAGTTATTTTGCCATTTCCTAACTGTGATTGGATAATCGTCATTTTTTTGTGACCACAATTTTTAACAAATGAAGATAAAATGTGTGGTCTGAATAGTGGTCTTTTGAGAGTCTCCTATGTGATTTAAAGTGATGTAGAACATAATGATATGTTTTTGGTTCTTTTTATGGACTGATGATCTTCTTAAATCTTCATACCTATTCTTTTCAGATAGATTTTTGGTTCTCTTTTCATACCGTGATGATCTTCTTCATTCTTCAGATTATGTAAGAGTGTCTGTTGCCTAATTGGCGTGGCAATCGACTTTTGCAGCATGTAACACCCCATGATTACATATATATAGATATATATAGCAAATACGTGTTTGAATTATGAATAGGTTAGTTTGATTGATGAATATGGTGAGACTATACATTAGATATGTTTCATCTGTTAGAACTAGGTGTTTGATGGCCAACGTGATAAAACATGCATAAATGTCTTAAACATCAAGAAAGTGATATACATGAGATGAATATGTGTTTATATGAATAGTATGATGATACATGAATCATTTGATGGATATATACGTGTAAATATGTGTGTTAATAGTTAACAGAAAAGTAAAGGGGCTAAAGGTGTAATTTATGTAAAGATATAAATGTATGCAAGTATTATACGTGTTTATATTTATTACAAGTATCCCGAGGCATAGAAATTAGTAAAGATATATCCTAACATGATTCGTAACATAAAATGATAAGTATTATAAAATTTGAGGGGCTAAAACGTAAATTAGGAGATAATAAAGAAAATATATATAAATATATATATATATATATATATATATATATATATATATATATCATACGAATCCCGAGCCTTAGAAACCTTAGAAAATGTTAGAAATATGACCCATAATGTTTTGGTACATAAAATGATAAATGGATGGAAGTTTAGGGGGCTAGAATGCACAAAATAGAAAGTTGGGGACTGAAATTGTAAATTATAGAAATCTGGCTGAAAGAAAGGCTCGCGGACCACGAGCCCATGCTCACTGATTGTCACGTTCCGCGACTGGAGGGCTGCAACAGCAGGTTCATATTTCACCACGTACTACAAACTTGGAGCTTAAGACTTTGATTACAGATATGGATTTCGACGAATTAATAACTAGGATTCGTGTAAGAACATTAGAGCACACCTAGGGAGTATAAGTAGGAGCTCAGATCAGTTATTAAAACTCGTTAATTCACGAAATACAACCCGAAAACCCCTTAAACGAACCAGAAACTTCGTCGAAGCATTACGCATAAACGGAGAGGAGTTAGGAGCTGAAATTCTACAGTCGAGCTTCATTTGGTATTCTTAACAATAATCTATTTCAATTTTTTATAATTTCATGTCTAAGTATGGTTTCTAAAACTTTGAAAAAATTAGGGTTCTTGAGCTTGTTTTGCTAAAATTGAATGATCGGGTGGGAAGTAGGGTCTGAAATTTTTGTAGGTAATCCTAAATAATGTGTTTTAAGAAATCTCTAAGTTTATTTCACATTTGGAAAGGTTTTGGTTATGATTGTGTTAACTGGTCAAAATTATGGTTTTCTTAACGTTGGTCTGCCCAACTTGAGTAAACGGTGTTGAACTAAGCTTTGATATATTAAAGTATATTATAAAACTTTATAATGGTTGATACCCTAAGTTGGTTTGAAAAGAAAATAATTTTTGATAAGGAAACGAGAAATACGTGAAATTAGGGTTTTGAATTATGATTATTTAATGTAAAATAATTTAATGTAAGATTCCGGAGGGTATGGGGATTTGAATTTTGCTATAGTAGAATGTTTTTATAT
Organism: Deinandra increscens subsp. villosa; assembly: GCA_039602395.1. Lineage (NCBI taxonomy): Eukaryota > Viridiplantae > Streptophyta > Magnoliopsida > Asterales > Asteraceae > Deinandra > Deinandra increscens. The sequence goes on along the minus strand of JBCNJP010000025.1, from coordinate 4,554,069 downwards.
ATATTAAGTATATATGAGTTTAAAATAAATAAATAATAGGGTTACCGGCTTGTATTAGAAGTTCGTGCGGACCGAGTTAATCAGATATTAGAAGTTCGTGCGGACCGGAAGGGTAAGACCCTGTACACTGGGGTTTCTGGCAAAGTGGGGGTGTCGCATAAATCCCAGTTGGGACCTGACCCACTACAAAACAAAATCCATTTAGTGGCACACACTCTTAGTGGCTTTTAACTTTTATGCCACTAATATAAGTTGTAGTGGCACTTTGTGTGTGTCATACTTGTTTAAGCTATATTTTAGTGTCATTTATCATTTAAGCCACTAATTTAATGGATTAGTGGCACTTTGACGCCCCGTTCTCGAGTTCACTTGAGAAGAGAAAAGAAAAGAGAGGGAAGGGAAGGGTGGAAAGGAAAAGAAAGGAAAGGGGGAGATGTATTTCCTTTCCTTTCTCTCCACTTTCTCTCCAAATTGGAAGGAAAGAAAGACATGCATATTTAGTCTAACTTTCCTTTCCTTTCCTTTATATTCCTTCCTTAAGTGGAACTTGGGAACACCACTTATTTTAACTCTCTTTCTTTTCTTCCCTTAAATGAAACTCAGGAACACAAGTATGTTTCTATTTCCTTCCAATTCCTTTCTTTTCTCTCATTAATTAAACTCGGGAATAGGGTGTAAGTATGCCACACATACCCAACATATAACTTTATGACTTATATATATGTGTCACTATACTTATTCTCCTATTTCCAATATTAAACACTCTCCTAAAATTTTTAGTGACACATGTAAAAATTTTAATTTCCCTCTAAATATTTTCTAATTTTTCCTCCCACCTAAAGATTTTTCTTTTAACATTTTCTAAACATTCTAACCTAAAGCTAAATATCTCATCTCTCTCTCTCGTTCAAACGCTAGAGAAAGAACATGATCAGTCATCTTAACATAACCTCATCGTTCACCCCCACCGTCGGAACTACCTGAATCATCACTACTACAAAAAATATCTTTAATGATACGAGAATTATAAAACACACCGTTTAATAACACATAAAAATATTTATCATAAAAAATATCATATCTTTTAAAATCTGGAAAAAAGATGACAAGCATTTTTACCTATCATCATTGTAATGTTATAAAAAAAATACAGAATACACTTTATAAAAAATGTGTGCAACCCTTATTATTTTTACAATCCCGCGCCCAAAATAGCACTCTCCTGGTACTTTATAAAAAATATGTGCAGCCCTTATTTCTTTCACAATCCTGCATTCCCGCGCACAAAATAGGGCATCATCTCCTAAGTTACTCAAGGTACGCGTCATCTCTCTCTTTCTTCTCTCTCTCTCTCTCTCACTCTCACTCTTGCTCTTTCTCTATCTCTCTCAAAAGCAAACGGGCGAGTATAATTGAAATCTAGATCCTATTGTGGCCAATGGTTCACAGCAATCTAAAATCTCTACAACACCGTCTTCCACTTGAATCGATGGAGTGGGAAGCCGACGAGAAAGAATTAAACGCCGCTGGAGCTGAGCTTCTTCCAGACGGACGAATAGGACTCGACATTCGTGGATGGGAGATCGACTCTAACAACAGTTCTTGTCTCACATTCCTCAACCTCCAATGGTAATTTATTCTAATTTGACCCCAATTATAGTCATTGAACTCTAAATTTACTTCAATCTTTACATTAATTAGTGATATTCTTGATTCGGAATTCAATACCTAGTATGCACTTGTTATATTATGCAATTTTTAGGCTTTGTTCTAGGGGGACTTTATCATTTATCATATGTTATTCAATATTGGAATTATTAATTAAATTCTTGATTATGAATCAATTACCCAGAACCCTAAACATCAATTCAATCATGTAATCATCAATTATAACAAGAATTGTAAAACTTACTTGTAGTAGGGCAAACAATCTTCGATGATGAAGAAGTCATTTGTTGATTCCCGTTATGATACCTTGAATCGATGGATGATTAGGAAGAGATCTTTAGTGGTGTTCTTCAGAGAATTATGTTGGATGAAATCTTGTTGATCGTGAAAAATAATCAACGTATCCCAAATCCCTGTAAATCTTCCTTAATTATTGGTATCTAATAGGAAATCATAATTGCCCCCTTAACTTAATAATTTTACATTTACTTCTATCAAATAAATGTAGGGGACCATTAATGTCATTTTGATATATTTAATTAATTATTATGAAATGGTCCTAAGGCCATAATTAATTGGATAATTTCCAACATTCTCCCACTTAGCCGAGTGACCATTCATGATGAGTATTAGTAAGTTTGGCCAAGATAATACTCATAAGTTTCATGTTAAGATCTTAGCAAAAAGATACAGTCATTCGAGTTGTTTTAACACGAGGACCCCCATCAATCATACTAAAGTCTCAACATAAAACACTTAGAAAAACTTTAAAACCAAAATGACTGAAAAATACAACATCTAACTGTATAGGTATGTCTATGTATATATAATTGCATGCGTATGTTATTATAGACAATGAAATTATACATTCAAGGAAATTTTAGTAAATAATTCATCAGAATTTTATGATATCATACAAGATCTCTAGTAAAACCCATCTTTGTTACGAGCTCTTGAAAGACTTTGGGTGGTAGACCTTTCGTCATCGGATCCGCAAGCATATTGTGAGTGCTAATGTACTCAATACAAAGGTTATTTTCCTCTACTCGTTCTCGTACGAACAAAAACTTTGTATCAAGATATAATCCTGCCCCGCTCGAACTGTTACTATTCGAAAAGTTGACAGCAGCAGAATTGTCACAGTAAATCTTCAATGGTCTTGATATGGAGTTTACTACTTTAAGTCCACTTATTAGGTTCCTCAACAACATTCCATGGAAAGTTGCATTATAAACGGCAACATACTCTGCCATCATTGTCGAAGTCGTCGTTAATTGTTGTTTATGACTTCTCCACGAGATAGGCCCACCTGCTAACATAAAGATATACCCCGAAGTTGACTTTTTTGTCATCTTTGCACTTGGCAAAGTCGGAATCAGAGTAGCCAATCACTTCTAAGTTATTTGTTCTTCTATAAGTTAGTTTGTAGTCCTTGGTTCCTTGAAGATATCGCAACACTTTCTTTGCTGCCTTCCAGTGATCTAGGCCAGGATTAGATTGATAACGGCCTAGCATTCCAGCAATATAAGCAATATCAGGACGGGTACAAACTTGAGCATACATTAGGCTTCCAACTACAGAAGCATAAGGTATCATTCTCATTTGTTCCTTTTCTACCTCTATTTTCGGACATTGAAAAGAACCGAAAACATCTCCTTTAACTACAGGAGCAACTGAGGGAGAGCAATGTTGCATGTTATAACGCGTAAGCACACGATCAATATAAGCCTTTTGAGACAACCCTAATGTCCCATTAGCTCGATCTCGGTGAATTTCAATGCCGATCACATAAGATGTTTCCCCGAGATCTTTCATGTCAAAATGATGCGAAAGTAATCGCTTTGACTCATGCAACAAATCCAAATTGTTACTTGCCAAAAGAATGTCATCTACATAAAGGACAAGTATGACAAAATTGCTCCCACTCATTTTAAGGTAGGTACATTGGTCCACTTGATTTTTAATGAAATCATTCCTTTTCATAACTTCATCAAATTTCAAATACCATTGTCGTGATGCTTGTTTTAGACCATATATGGACTTTTTCAACTTACATACTAGGTGTTCTTGACCTTCAGACTTGAAACCTTCTGGTTGGGTCATGAACACATCTTCATGTAAATCACCATTAAGGAAAACTGTTTTGACATCCATTTGATGTAGCTCCAAATCAAAATGAGCTACTAAGGCCATAACGATCCTTAAGGACTCCTTTCGTGATACAGGAGAAAAGTTCTCCTGGTAATCAATTCCTTCCTTTTGGTTATAACCTTTGGCAACCAAACGTGATTTATATCGTTCGATGTTTCCGTTTGGGTCCAACTTGGTTTTATAAACCCACTTGCATCCTATGGGCTTCACCCCCTTAGGTAGTTCAACCAGTTCCCAAACGTTATTTTTACTCATGGAATCAAGCTCATCAATCATAGCTTCATTCCACTTAGACGATTGGTCACTACTAATAGCTTCACTATAGGAGGTCGGATCGTTGTACTTTCCTATGTCCAGGTCTGCTTCATTAAGATAGGTTACGTAATCATCAAAATTAACAGGTCTTCTAGGCCTTGATGACCTTCTTAATGGAGCATCAGGTTCTTGGGGTTGAGTGACAATGTCAGGATTTTGTTCTTGAGAATTTGATGTGCCTTCATGTGATGGCATATTAGGAGTGATGTCATCTTCGAGAGAGACACTAGGTGGGGCAATGTCATGTACAAGAGGTGAAATAGAAGGAAAGTGTATAGTTTTCACCCCTCCTTCTTGCACTTCTTGTAAAATTAAATCTTGATGTACATTGCTCCCACTAACATTAGAGTTTTCTAGGAACTTAGCATGACGAGTTTCAACTATGCGAGTACAGTGAGAATGGCAATAAAACCTAAATCCCTTTGATCGTTTAGGATACCCTATGAAGAAACAACTGACGGTTTTCATGTCAAGCTTTCTCTGTTGAGGGTTATAAAGCTTAGCTTCGGCAGGGCAGCCCCACACTTTCATATATCTCATATTTGGTTTCCTTCCCGTTCAAATTTCAAATGGTGTTTTAGGAACGGATTTAGAAGGAACCCTATTGAGTATATGGACTGCTGTCTTTAGTGCCTCGGTCCATAAAAATTGAGGTAGATTTGTGTTTGCTAACATACTCCTTACCATATCCATAAGGTTCCTATTTCTTCTCTCAGCAACACCATTCTGCTGAGGAGTACCCGGCATGGTAAATTGGTTCACAATCCCGTGTTCCCTACAAAACTCAAAGAAAGGACCGGGAGCTTGACCAATGTCTGTATGTCGACCATAATACTCACCTCCTCTATCTGATCTCACTACCTTTATCTTACGGTCGAGTTGATTTTCAACTTCAGCCTTAAAAATTATAAACGTGTCAAGTGATTCAGATTTCTCTTTAATTAAATATAAGTACATATATCGTGAATGATCATCTATAAAAGTGATAAATGACTTATGTCCTGATATCCCCTCAGGAAAAGGTCCACAAATATCAGTGTGTATGAGTTCCAATAAATTGGAACTTCTTGTGGCACCTCTTTTATTTCCTTTCGCCATTTTCCCTTTAAGGCATTTTACACATGTTTCAAAATCACTAAAATCGAGATTTGGTAGTATGCCATCTTTCACTAGACGTACCATTCGATCTCGTGAGATGTGGCCCAAACGTTGATGCCACAACATAGATGATGTTTCCATTTCTCGTTTTCGTTTCTTTATGTTTTCATTCACATTATATGACAACAAAGATTTTGAAAATTGGTCATCCAGGTTCAACTTATAGAGATTCCCATCCAAATAACCATAACCAAGAACACGAGAATTTAAACTAATAGTGACTTTACCATTACCAAATGCTACATGATAACCATCATTGTCTAACTTTCGTACAAGTACTAGATTTCGAGTAATTCTAGGTACATAAAGAGTATCTAATAAGTTAATACAATGACCACCTTGCATAACTAATTGCAAAGTTCCTACGGCTTCAACATTTAGGGCATCACCGCTCCCGACTTTAATTGTCCTTTGGTTTCTTTCCAGCTTCTGGATTGTAAGGTATCCCTGTAAGGTGTTTGTAACATGAACCATGGAACCAGAATCAATCCACCATGTGTTTATAGGAACATCAATATTAAAGGACTCATAAATCATAAGTAAATGATCACCTTTCTTTGCTAACCATTCCTTGAATTTTGGGCAATCTCGTTGGCGATGCCCTTTCTTATGGCAGAATTTACAACGAATAAGACCATTAGGAGTGGTTGAGCCAGATGATGTACTTGCATTCGGTTTCTGGACCTTTGATCTTTCTCCTTTATGGAAGTTGCCTTTCCTCTTCTTGGTGTTTGTGGTGGTGACATGAGCAACATCGGGTTTTTCTACTTTTAAACGCTATTCCTCTTGTACACACATGGCAATGAGTTCACTCATTTGCCATTTGCCCTTTTGAGTATTGTAGTTTATCTTAAAGGCATCAAATTGTGCAGGAAGAGATGTCATTATAAAGTGTACTAGAAAACCCTCTCTAATTTCCATGTTCATACCCTTCAATTTATGGGCCATGTCGCTCATCATCATGATGTGCTCACGCACACCACTCATACCATCATACTTTGTAGTCAACATCTTCAGGATCAAAGTACTTGCATGTGCCTTGGAGGTGCCTTTAAATTGCTCATCTACAAAGTCTAAGTAAGTTTTCGCGCTTTCAGATTCAGGGATGGCTCCGCGAATGGCAACCGAGATGGAGTTCTTTATAACCATGAGAGACATTCTGTTAGACCTTTCCCACTTTTCATACACTTGTTTCTGATCTGTAGTGCTTTCAGTAGTAAGTGCAGCGGGAGGGTCATGCCTTAAAGCATAGTCTAAATCCATCATTCCAAGAGCTAGTTTGACAACATCTCGCCATGACGCAAAATTAGTGCTAGTCAAGGGATCAATTCCATAGTTAGGATTCATAGTGGTGGCTGGATTGATACAATTATAACATATATTATTAGAAGAACAAAAGTGAACTTAAAGCATGCAGGGTAATCACATAAAATAAGCAAGATTTAGCACATTGAAGATTAAACCTATTATAACACCAAAATAATAGACTATACTAAATTTCTAAACGAAAGTTGGTTTCGCGTTGGCTATATCCAAAGTTCAAGTGTTATGAACATTCATAAAAAGTAAATTAAGGCACATAAATACAACATATCACCTTTGGGCAGAAATGACATATCTATGTATATTAGGCCAATATTTCACTATGTGTATCATCAAACAATTGGCCGTTGGGTTCATTGTTTGGCAACACACATAGTATATAAAATGGAAATTTTTAAACTTCAATGTTAAATCAAATGATTTACCATTGGGTGTAATCATCTAACTTTCCATTGAAGTTACCATTGTACATTTATATGTCAAGATTTTGTTTTAAGACAGACATACAAACACATGTTAAACTGTTAATGTGTTGGCATCATACATTTATAAATGCTCTTCGATTAGAACAGAAGAGTGTGAATGGTATTAATCACCAAAATAAATAAATGCTATATAATAAACAGATCCATTTGCAAACTATTTAAAAAATCCATTTGTAAACCAATGTGTTTGTACCGTTCATGGTTTTACCAGGAAAGGACTTTATTATATTTAAACTATTAGTCAAAATGGCTTACCACGTTTTTGAATGAATTGTATTTATCAAAAGGAATTTCTATTGATGACACGATTTGCAGTAAATTAAATGGATCATTTATTTTATTTTTCAGAAAGAACAATAGGTAATATATGAGTGAAATTTGCAGAGAGCATAGTAGAATAGTAATTCGTCATTACGATTTCTATCCAACGATTTAAATTTCAAACAAAATGAAAGTCAATCATCACAATAATCGAAACTTTATACATGGAACAAGAAATCAAACATTTTATAATATTGATAAGTTAGATTGAAACATGATTATTTGTGTCAGAATTTCAAACCGACTAATATACGTAAATTAATTGCATTGGGTTTCCTAGTAATCAATTTTATCAATTATATAACGATGTTTGTTTCCTTACGAAAATACGATCAGTGATAATGATTTCAAACGTCTCATAATTCCGGTGGGTTTTGCGATTTCTTTATCAAATATCAAGGCATCAAAACGAATATTACATATTCAATTGATGTTATCAACGTGGCTCTGATGCCACATATTAATTAAATTCTTGATTATGAATCAATTACCCAGAACCCTAAACAACAATTCAATCATGTAATCATCAATTACAACAAGAATTGTAAAACTTACTTGTAGTAGGGCAAACAATCTTCGATGATGAAGAAGTCATTTGTTGATTCCCGTTATGATACCTTGAATCGATGGATGATTAGGAAGAGATCTTTAGTGGTGTTCTTCAGAGAATTATGTTGGATGAAATCTTGTTGATCGTGAAAAATAATCAATGTATCCCAAATCCCTGTAACTCTTCCTTAATTATAGGTATCTAATAGGAAATCATAATTGCCCCCGTAACTTAATAATATTTACATTTACTTCCATTAAATAAATGTAGGGGACCATTAATGTCATTTTGATATATTTAATTAATTATTATGAAATGGTCCTAAGGCCATAATTAATTGGATAATTTCCAACAGGAATTTCATATGATCATATGATGAGGTCATAAAGAATATATTTTGAATCAGGAAATCGAAATCTACGAACCTGGTTGAGTAGAAATTCAATTTTTGTAGGCTGAAATAACAAGGTGAAAAACAATACAGAAGAAGATATATCTTAAGGGAACCAGAAACTTAGTGATTTAATATTTTTCATTATATGGTATGTTCTTTATCCTTTGGAGTAGGGAATGAGGAACATAGAATGACACTTGTTGTTATAACTTATAACAAGTATCTGCTCATTGGATAATTTGTATGGATCGGTGTTGTTTACTTATATCAGCTAGTGAAGTAGTGAACTTGTGTTTAGTTAAATTTGATCAAATCAATTTTTGTTGTGAAATTATGTATAAGTTTTTTCTATTCTTAATATGGTTTGTAGATGGGGAAAAAAGCTTGAGACGTCCCACTTGCCAGAGATGATACTTGGGGACAGTTCTTTATTTCTTAACCACTTGAGCAGTGGAATCAAAATCCATTTTAATGCTTTAGTAGTTTAGTTGGTTAGAAAAAAGGAACCTCTACTGTCGGTTGAAGTTCCTGCAGTTGCACACGGAAATTTAGAAGCTAACCCTTTATCTACTTATATCTATTTTATATGTCCTTAACATAATCAATCATATTAAGCAGTTGGATAATTTAACAACTATATGACTTCCTATCTTGTTTTGAACTTTTATTTGTTTTGCAGCAAATTGTTTGAGCAAATTATTCTAGAATATGATTGCACTTTCACCACACCGTATTTTGGCAGTGAAACTGTATAGGTAAATCCGTATTTATTTACTCCTTATGTATCTGTATCACCTGATAGATCTTTAATGATGTTATATTAATTATCGGACTAGCAGTGGAATAGGCTTCGTGGGAAACAATTGTGCTATTAGGTAAATTTGTATGAATATGAGTTAGATGATAACGGGTTCGTTTTTAACAGTGAAATTGGTCAATTTAAATCTAATAACAGTTTCTAGTTAAACTTGATAAGCTTCATTTATCTTAAGTGGATATTTTTCCTATGGTTTTTAGAGAGCGGCGCCTAGCTATTAGTTTCTTCTCCTACGTTTTTGGGTGAGTTTTTTTTTTTTTTTTTTTTACAATGAACTTTGTGAATACTTTAATATGTGCATAGTGCACCTTCTATAACAGACTATTTTGTTTTTGGTATTTACTTTGTATCTTCTTTTTGCAGCTTAGAGTTGACCACATTTTTTTTGTTTCAATCTTGTAAGCAAACAAGTTTAACGTGACCTTAGAGTTGACCACATTTTTTTTGTTTCAATCTTGTAAGCAAACTAGTTCAATGTTTAAGCATACAATACCTGTTGATGATCAAATTGGTTCAATCTTGTAAACTACTCGTCAAAGTCAGCACAATCCATGGCCCCCATGTAGTTGTTTGAATTTGATGTTTTCTTTTTTCCCTTGTATGGGAGTACACCTTTTCAATTACATGATTGAGCTCTACTGTTTCAGATACATGTTTTAGGTACAGAGTTAATCCAGTGTTTAGAGACTAAAATTTTATTCATATGCTTTTATTTGTTGTGTAGAATTGGAGGCATTATTCTTGATAATCATTGCATGTTAGAAGAATGGTTGGTATTCTTATATGATTTAGTATGATGTTTGTCATCCTCTAAATTAAACTGAACAGAATTGTTACACCAGTATTGACTCCACTCAGGTAAGTGTGATTATCTTATTTGTTACAAAACTTGTGATTATTATAAGCGTCTAGAGATTTATAACCATTTTAAAATCAGATTAATGGTTTTATATATGTTGTTTCTTTGGCGGATTATGCCTGCATCGTTAAGTTGTCTGCCGATCAAAGGAGATCTTATTGAGGCTAAAGTTGTTCACGAGCTACTTTGTTCGATGGTTGAAAGGTAAGTAGATGCATAATGTTTTCTTTTGGTTCTCAATTATGTAGTTATCTTTTTGTTCGTTTTTTTATTAATATTTTGTAGTACTTCTAAATTCTAACAAAACTAGTGCTCTATGCTACAAGTGAGACATGAAACTTCCAGGCTCCAACAACCAATATGTGCCTAAAATTGTTTATGTATTGGCTGAGGTTAGCCTTCTTCGTTTAGTTGGTTGTTCTCTTAGTTCCTTTTACTAAATGTGCTGATTTCGGCCCTTTTTCATCTGAACGGACCCATTTGTATATGTTTGATATCTAATGGGTTAGGGTTCCAAATCATCATTACTTTTGAACGAACTCATTACTAATGTTTTTGCTAAATTATTTAACATTAGTAGAAACTTTAGGAAAACTAGTTTCAGGTCAAAACTAGAACTCGGTCAAAACTTTAAGAAAACATTATTAGAAACTTTAAGTCATGTAGATGTGGTATTTTTTAGTCATGAAAGCAACTTGGTTTTAGTTTATTTGGTGTAAAAAATATACATGTAATAACAACAAACTCATGAATGCACCAGCTCATTTTTCAATTTCTTCTCATTCTCTGTAAATTCTTGTCACACATTTATGAGAGACTGAGAAGATTGAAATTTAATGTATCGACAAAATTGACTCTATCAAAACTTACCAGTCCATTGCTCACATCTCCTTGTGCTGAGATGTGGCCTTTAGTGCTACCAAAGGCAACTGGTCCTCCATGGATTCTTTTTGTGTTTTCTGGTATATGCCTATTCCCTGTCATGTGGCAAGTGCATCCACTATCTACTACCCGTAGGCTATGTTCGCCTTTATTTTCTACCTGCACATATCAGATTTGATCAGTTTCTATAGGGGACCCAAGCCTGAGTGGTCTTGGGTCTGCCATAAGCATCGTTATACTTGTACTCCTTGAGTACTAAAGTATTCACAACTGGAGCATCAGTAAGCAGATCATCATTATCAAGGTTCAAGCTCTCATAGGGAGTGCTTGTTTGACTTAATCTCTGATTCTTGTTGTTTTTCCTTTCAGTGATTTTTCTTTCACGGTATTCCCAGAATTTTTCTGTTTATTGGTCACTTTCTTTGGTATTTCACTAGATGAACAGTAAGCTTGATTGACCAATTTGGCACTTTCTAGTGATTGAGGAAACCTTTGAGAAAAGTTTTCAACCTGATGTGGAACACAGTAACTTCCACTTGAACTAGCAAGGAATTCCGGTTGGTTAGTTTTCTTGCCTTTTGAAAAACTTTCCCTTGAGGTGGTCTTTCCTCTTGAGGGATTTCTTCTACCTTGGCTTTCAAAAAGTTCAAACCCTTCAGCAAAGTGTACTTTTGGTCTCTGCTTGGGAGCAGTGGCTGATCTGGGCTGTTTTCGGTTTTCCGGTTGAACTGAAGTTTGAGCGGAAAGCTGTTCCGGTTGAACTTTAGCCGGAAAATGATTTTGCTTTAAAACGGAAAAACTTGCATTTCTTTCATTTCCCACCAAAATCCTGTTAGACTCAGATCCAAAATACTTCATTGTTTGGCTTTTCACAGGTGAGATTCTACCTGTTAGCTTTCTTTGGAAATAAGTTTTTGGCTTTTGAGCAAATTTTGGTTTTAAAAGATTTTGAACTTTACTCAATGGGTTGAATAAACACATGGCAGCAAAGTGCCCTTGTTCACCGCAGAAAACACATTCAAGACTTTTAGCTTCATTTAAACTCATTTTTCCTGGGAGACTCATTTTTGGTATTTTGCATGTAACTTAATTGACCAAGTCTTTGAGTTTGACTTCCCTTTGGTTGTTCAGGTTGTTTCCCTCCAACTTTTTAATCCTTTGATTCATAAATAGTTGGGGGTGGGACAGCAATTGATGGTATCAAAACTTTTGATTGGTCAACTAATGCAGATGTGGTTACATTTTTGACTTCAGGCTTCTTGGTTTCTGTTAGAGCATGTTTTGATGTCTAGTTCTAGGTCTAGGTGTTTTGTCTATGTATTTGATAGTTTTGTATAAACTGGTCTCAGCGTACCAGTGGCAGACCAGATGGTACGCACGAACCATCTGGTACGTTCGTTAGTTGGTACGCTGGACAGTTTGGTATAAATAGTTAAGTTCGATTAGAGAGAGTTCAGTTGTGAGAGTTTGTTGCTTAGCTGTGTGTTTTCAAGTGTGTTGTCTCTGTAATCTCTCTCTTGTAAACGAGCTTGTGAATCTATTGAAGAATCGTTTATTTACTCGTTGTGTACCGAATCCGATTACAATCATGCATTAGCAAGATCATATACGTGTTTTATGGTATCAGAGCAGGTTTGCTCGTGATTTCTTATCGGTTTGGGTTTCTAGAGAGAGAAACAACTTTTTGGTAAGAATCTCATCAATTCTCCTCAGTTTCACGTATATACGATACAAATTTTACGGTCAAAATCATCCGTAGTGTTTCCTTTGAGTTCTGCACCGATTTCACATCCAGAAAATAAAATTTTTTGAAAATCAGTCGCATTCTGTTTTGTAAGCTGCTGGTACGGCTGAAGAACAGGGTGGTACGCGACTGGTCCGCACGACAATCCTCATCAGAGATTTGGTACGTGGAAACTGGTCCGCAAGACAATCTTCATATTCTGGTCCGTGGCAGTTATAGACTGGTTCGTGGCAGTTGCGACGTACCATTTTTGTTTGATCATATTTTTGGTACGTCTTTGTGATTCTGGTTCGTGTGTTGGTACGTGAAGAAGTTGGTACGTTGAGTTGAAGTTTGGTACGCAGATCGCTAATTTGGTTCGTCGGATCAGTTTTTGATTCTACAACCATGGATCCGTTCCAGGCTTTTGCAGCAATGTCTACGACCGTTCAAGCTTTACTGAATTACGATAACGAGATAGGAACTACAAACAAAGTTCCTAAATTGATGAAATTTGAAGATTTCCATAATTGGAAAACTCGTTATGAATCATACATCGGTGTGACGGATGTTACAGTATGGACTCCAATGCTGGATGGTTATCAAGTTCCAAAGTTTACAACTGGTGAATTTGCTGGTCAAATCAAGTCGTATAACAAGATGAATGATTCTGAGAAAGAATCTTTCAAGGTGGAAAAGAAAGCCTTTTCAAACTTATCAATGTCTTTACCAAAAGATATCCTGCATCAGTTTAAAATGCATACAACATCAAAAGCATTATGGGATGCATTGTGACACAGATGTGAAGGCAATGCTCAATACAAGAAAAGTAAGAAAAAGGTGTTGTTGAAGGAATTTGATAATTTCAGTCATGTTCCAAATGAAACCATAAATGATCTCATTTCAAGACTATCACATTTGGTAAGCGAACTTGACATAGTTGGGGTGAGTAAAGAAGCTAGTGAAATGAAGGAAAAGCTGTTAGATGCTCTACCTGCATCATGGGAAGGATATATTTTGTTGTTGACACATGATAAGGGATTTGATGATATTACCTATGATGATTTAACAAGAAACTTGCTAGCTCGGGAATTAAATATGAAGCGAGTTAAAACTCTACCAGCACAAGTTCAAAATCCCGATGTGTACATTGGTGAGAATGCTTCAACTATACATGCAAAAGCAAAAGCTAACTCAAATCCGCCGACTACTGCATTTTATGTGAAAAATACTTCAAGTGGACATGCAAATATGTCTCGGGGTTCATCAAGTGAAAGTTACACTCACAAAGCTGAGGTGACATACCCAGTTTACTCAAGTCAATCATCTTCTACTCCAACATCAAATCAGAGTGCATTTTCAGCTAAGACCACAAATGATTTTATGGCACTATTTTCAGCAATGGTCTCTTCATATGATGGGGTGGTAGCAGGAAAATTGACTAGTGCTGAGTTAACAGATGAAGATTATGAACAAATCGACTCTGATAACTTAGAATTAATGGATATCAACTGGTCGATGGCAATGCTTGTCAGAAGAGGCAAAAAGTTTATGCAAAGAACAAGCCGTAAAGATCTCAATCTTGAGGGTAAACTTGGATTTGATAAATCTAAGGTTCGGTGCTACAATTGTCAAAATTATGGTCACTTTGCTAAAGAATGCGACAAAGCCAAGAAACAGGAAACTTCAAAGTTATACCAAAAGTACGCTGCTCAAAGTAACAAAGCATCGGGAAGTAATTCTAGCCCATCCAGTTCAAATGCAAATGCTAGTGGGTCAAACACAGATTCTAAAGCTTTGGTCTCACAAACTGGTGAAGGTTATGATTGGGCTGCAGATTTTCCCGATGAATCTGCATTTTTGTGCACTAAGGAAAGAAATGTGACAGCTGAGGATGATCCTGATCTTCCTGGTGAAGATTTCTTTGCTGAAGACCAACAAGCTTTTATGGTCGACATTCAGGTAGATTCTAAAATCTGTGATTTTTGCATGACATCTGCTAATCAAATGAAGGAACTTTCTGATGAGAAAGGCATGTATTATGATAAATACATGTTAGCAGAAGAAAATGTCAAAATTTACAAACAAAGGTGGGAGGCCGTTAAGGCTGAACTAAAAAGTGAGCATGCCTTGATTCTGAGCACAAAAATAGAATTAAATAACAAAATTGAAGATTATATTTTTTGTGAGAAAAAGCTTGCAGAAGCAAATGCTAAAATTTCTGATTTAAACATTGAAATCTTGGATCTTCAAAGACAACTTGAAAATTTCAGAAATTCGTCTTCCTTTGCAAGTTTTCTTTGCAAAGATGAAAATTTAAAAGAGGTGCTCAAAGAATCAGGATGTACTTCAGTTCCTCCACCTATTGTTCATGGTCTAGGACCAAATGAATCTGAGATCAATCCAGCTGTTGTGTTTGATTATTCTATGTTTACTAAGGGATCATCTGATAATTCCAAAGGCACTCATAAGAGAAAGCCTATCAAAAATGTGACCAAAAATGCCAATGAGGTTCCCAAACAGTCTGAATCTCATGACTCGGTGGTTTAAAAACCCAAAAGTGTAACTCTTACATCTTTAGAGGCTGCTCAGAAAATCATTGAAACCGAAAAAACAATGAAAGATTTTGAAAACGCAAAGTTTGCAAAAGGTCGTGATTTGTTTTTTGAACGAGATTCTGTAACTGTGAGCAACACAACCACACCTGATGTTAACTCAATACCAGTGCCTCCGCCGAGATCGGCAAAATTTAATGGCATTGGGTTTGGACACCCTGATGAAGTTTCTAAGGTCAATCAAAAGAAACCTCAGAAAGTACAACAAAATGACAAGAAAAATGTCAAGTTTGGGAACTCTGATGAAAAACTGAAAAGTAAAACTGAGATTGGTGAATCTTCTTAGAAAGTGAGAATGTTTTGTCTCAAAGGTAGTGATACCATATTCTCAGATGAGACATTTCCGTTATGTTGTGTTGACCCAAAAAGAGTTGCTAAAGTGTTCTATGATGATTCAGATGAAAAATGTGTGTCTGATCATGAACCTGTGAAAAATGGCTCATTGTTGAAACTTAGAACTAGTTTAGATGATCAGACTTCTTACAAGTCTCACACTCCAAAAGATCAGAAGTTGTCATCAAAGTCAAAAACTTCAAAATATTCACCTAAGAATTTTTACAATTCTGATGGTAAATTTTATGCTAAAACAAATAGTTTTGACTATGAATCATACGGATTTTGTGAGGATTATGATTTCTATGATGACTTTGGTCATTATGAACAAAATCTTGGACAATTTGAGAAAAACAAAACCAACCGTGTCAAACCCAACGGGTATTCTGATCATTGTGGAGTTGATGATTATGGTTTTTACAATCAATTTGGATATATTGGTCCATTGTTTAAACCTCTTCCTAAACACAAATCTCGAAGATTTAGTGCTAAGGCACCAAGGAGAGTGGTTAAACAAATGGCTGATGATAACACCTCAACTGATTCAGGAGGTAGTTTTCCTACGTTTTTTTGTTGATCGTAGGAGGTGTTATCATTGTTACCAAAAGGGTCATCTAAGAAATAGATGTCCGGTTTTGGCAAAGAAACGAGCTTCCACTGTTAGTACTAAAAAATCTGAAAAAGTTTCTGAGCCAAAACCGATAGATGAAAAGGTGGTCACAAAACAATTTTTCAAAAGAGAAAAATTTTTCAAAAATCAAAGGTCATTCGGAAGTTCATCTTCGGGTGATGTTACCACAGATTCATCTACCCCAATGTTAAGGCAAAAGTGGCTACCTAAATTGACCTCAAAAGCCACTAAGGATTTCTCTGAAGACACCGGTCGACCCAAAGCTGAAAGCTTGGGTCCAGATGCTCACTAATTATTTGATGAAATGTGCAAGGTACTCGAAAGCCAACTGTCAACAACTTCTGGGTCGTTCATAGTGGAGCATCCAGGCACATGACTGGTAATATTTCCTTGCTTTCAGACGTCAAACCAATTCAAGGAGGAAATGTTACTTTCGCTGGCAATAAAGGTGGTAGAATTACCGGTGAAGGAAAGATGGGTAACGAGAAGATTTCATTTGAAAAAGTCCAATTTGTACAAGAGTTGCAACACAACTTGCTGAGTGTATCTCAAATTTGTGATAAGCAGTATACTGCTGCTTTCACAAGTTCCGAGTGCTTGATTTTAAAACCTGGTATTCAAATTCCTGATGATTGGATCGTTATGCGAGCTCCTAGATTTCGTGATTTGTATGTGTTGAATATGAATCAGACTTCATCTGCGGTATCTGCTACGTGTTTTATCTCAAAGGCTACAGAAAAAGAATCCATCTTGTGGCATCGTTGCTTGGGGCACATCAACTACCGAAAGATGAACTACTTGGTCAACCATAATCTGGTAGAAGGAGTTTCAAAGAATAGATTTTCTATAAATGATGTGTGTGTCTCCTGCAAGAAAGGCAAACAAAGGAAGAAGTCTCATCCGTCCAAGCGTTTGAATTCAATTGTAACTCCTTTGGAACTGCTCATATGGATCTTTTTGGTCCTGTGAATATTCGTAGTATTGAGGGAAGTTATTATTGTTTGGTTATTACGGATGATTTTTCTCGGTTTTCATGGGTGGTGTCTCTAGCTTCAAAGGATGAAACTCCAGATTCAATTCAGAAGCTATTATCCAAGTTTGAATCGATATATAAGTTCAAAGTCTATCGCATTCATACTTACTGAATTCAAGAATGCTAAGTTGACAGCTTTTTGTGATTCCCTTGGAATCAAACAAGAATTCAGTGCGCCATATACTCCGCAACAAAATGGGGTAACTGAATGAAAGAATCGAACATTGATTGAGACGGCTCGAACTTTGCTAGCCGATGCACATTTACCGATAAAGTTTTGGTCTGAAGCAGTGCATACTGCATGCTATGTACTCAATCGTGTTCTAATTGTTAAGCGATTTAACAAAACAAGTTATCAGTTGCTTAAAGGTCGAAAGCCACATTTAAACTTTTTGGAACCATTTGGGTGTTTATGCACGGTTCTCAAGGAAGGTGGGAAGTTTGCAGCTAAAGCTGTTGACGGCATTTTTGTTGGTTATCATCATCCAATGAAACGTGTTTACTTTCCTTCTTCCAAGACCATTGAGAATCATGTGAATGTGGATTGTCAAAAAAATACCTTTCTACAACCCAAATCGGCTGATATTTGGGCTTTTGATTACAAGTCTTTACTTGATTCTTTCACGGCTGCACAACCTGATTCTGATGAAGAGGATCCTGATGTTTTAGCTTCTTTGCTACACACAATGAAGAGTCCTGGACCAGGATCATGGATTCCTAAGCTTCCAAGTACTTCTACTGCTATTGCTTCATCTAGTCAGAACGTCTCTAATTTAGAAATAATGAGTTCTTCTGATGATGATGAAAGTACTTTTCATGAAGCTGAATCGACACCTCTTGATGATCAAATTCATTTACCAAGTACAAGTTCTTCTGTGCCAATTTTTTTACCAATTGGTGATTTATCAAGTTCAGAAGAAGCAGATGCAAATTTAAATAATCTGACAGATAATCTTGAAGTTTCTGATTCAACAACTCTTAGGATTCACAACATTCATCCTCAAGAGAACATAATTGGAGATCCGAATTCGGGAGTGCGTACACGACATCAATTGTCAGAGAATGTTGATGCTTTAATTGCAGAAATTAGAGATTATGGGGTTCAGAATGAAGTTTTTCACTCATGTTTTCTATCTCAAGTGGAACCTACCAATGTTGATAAAGCGTTGGAAGATGCTTCTTGGGTAGAAGCAATGCAAGAAGAGTTGCAGCAATTTCAAAAATTGGGTGTTTGGCATCTCGTGGATTTACCTATCAATTCTAAAGAACCTTGTGGTACGAAGTGGGTATTCAAATGTAAGAAAGACGATCGCGGTGTCATTGTCAGAAACAAGGAGCGATTAGTGGTTCAAGGTTTTTCCCAAATCGAAGGCATTGATTAGTGGTTCAAGGTTTTTCCCAAATCGAAGGCATTGATTTCAACGAAGTGTATGCTCCTGTAGCAAGAATTGAAGCTGTCAGGATATTTCTAGCTTTCGCGGCACATCATGGATTTAAGGTGTATCAGATGGATGTCAAAAGTGCTTTTCTGAATGGAAAGATTCATGAAGAGGTGTATGTGAAGCAACCGCCTGGTTTTTATGATCCGGAGTTTCCTGACAGAGTGTACAAGTTAGACAAGGCTTTATATGGTCTGCATCAAGCTCCAAGAGCTTAGTATGAGACGCTTTCTACACACTTGCTTGTTAATGGGTTTCGGCGTGGCAAGGTGGATTGTACTCTATTTTCCAAGAAGTTCGGGAAGGATCTATTGCTTGTTCAAGTCTATGTTGATGATATTATCTTTGGAAGCACAAACGACAGCTTATGCAAAGAATTTGAGCGGGTTATGCAAACTAAGTTTGAGATGAGCTCTATGGGGGAGATGGGTTTCTTTCTGTGTCTTCAAGTCCATCAATCTGCCAAAGGCATATTTTTGCACCAAACAAAATATGTGTCTGATATTTTAGCTCGGTTCAAGATTGGCGATGTTCGAATTCCAAGTACCCCAATTCAGGTTTCACATGGTATCGAACCAGATGAATCCGGTGCAAATGTTGATCCGACATTGTTTAGGGCTATGATTGGTTACCTTATGTATTTGACTGCGTCTCATCCTGATATTATGTTTGTTGTTTGTTTATGTGCTAGGTACCAGGCAGCTCCGAAGGCTTCACATATGGTAGCAGTAAAAAGGATTTTTGCTTATTTGAATGGTAATCCGGATCTTGGCATCTGGTACCCTAATGATAATAAGTTCGAGTTATCGGCGTATTCTGACTCGGATTATGGCGGCTGCAAAATCAACTTTAAATCGACTACCGCCGGATGTCAGTTTTTGGGGGAGAGATTAGTGTCTTGGCAATGTAAGAAGCAAACCTCGGTTGCAACATCTACTGCTGAGGCAGAATATGTGGCTGCTTTAAGTTTTTGTTCACAAGTTTTGTGGATACAAAAGTAGTTACGCGACTACAGTTTGAATATTCTAACTACTCCAATTTACATTGATAATTCGGCTGCTATTTCTATCACGAAAAACCCTGTTCAGCATTCCAAAACAAAGCATATTGACATAAGATATCATTTTATCCGGGATTGTTATGAGAAGAAATTAATTGATTTGCAGAAAATTCATACAGATTTTCAACGAGCTGATTTGTTCACAAAAGCTTTTGACAAAACTCGTTTTAAATTTTTGTTGCAAATCAATGGGATTACTAGATTGAATGTCAACTAAACTGTTTCAGTTGATCATTTTTTTTGTTAATGTTTTTCTTTGTTTTCTGCTTTTTAGGGGGAGATTTATATGAAAAAAATACAAAAATATGTGTTTTTTTCTGTATTGAAAAATGAAAAAGCATAAAAAAAATTGGAAAATCCAAAAACATAAAAAAATGGAAAAATAAAAAAAAATTGAGAAATGTGATCCAACCTTGTGAGAAATGATGGTACATCAGTGAATGTTACTGACCATGGATAAAATAGATTGAAAAGCTGTAGGTTCTTGTATGCTTCATTGAATGTGTCAATCAATATCTGATACTTGCCAGTATGATATAAACATAAGGCTTGCTTGAAATCTGTGGTGTAACATAATTCTCGTGGTTGAGTAATCTTGATAAAAGATGAAAAATGTAAAAAGAGAATAAATAAGTGTTCTAGTGTACGCATGCGTTCTTTTGAAAGATTTAAACTTGTCTGATTTTCTTTATTTTGTCAAACGATCGGACGTTCTCTGCGTATCGAAAGATCGACCTGATCGTTGGTCGTTTGACATTCTGCTTTATTTTTCTTGGTGTTTCGTATAACTCATCGGACTTTCTCTGCGTGTACGGGAGTACCGACCTGATTGTTGTTGAGTTATACAATTTCAATTTGTTTTTGCTTTCTTATTTTCCTAAACAATCAGAATTTCTCTGCGTATCGAAAGATCGACCTGATTGTTGTTTGTTTAGGGTTCCGCTTTCTTTTTGCATGAAACACTACGAACGACTTATATCTGTAAATATTCATGAGTGAATAAAAGAAAAAGAAAAATCAAAAATATAATAAAATTAGATTCTCAAATTACTTGGATTTGTGGGTACCACGATTTTTATACTTAATAAATATACCTAAGTCATATCAGAAAGCAGTAAAAATTGATTTGATTTTACTGAAATAAACATGAAAATGTTGTATTCGTGATCTGCTTGGCTTGCATGCTGAATAGATTGAAATTGAAATGTGTTAAGTGCATATCACTGGTATGATCTCACGTTGCGATCTTTCTCACAAAAACATAATTTATTGCATTTAAATTTCTAGTTTCAGTTGTTTTGTTATTTCTGAAAATTCCAAAAATATTATTGGTGTGTTTTAGCTTAAGTTCGAAAAATCAAAAACATTTTGGCGTGTTTTGACATAAAGTTTGATAAAAGTCAAAAAGATTTTCATTCTGCGTTATTTTGGATCAACTGAATTAAGATATGGCAAATTTTTTATTAAAAGAACTACAATCGTTGCTTAAATCAACTCATCAAATCTTAATTGGACAAAGTGTGATTTTTGGAGAAAAATTACAAAGATTAATGAATAGGGGGTAAAATGTTAAAAAGTCGTCCGGCGTACCATATGGTACGTGGGACGAACCATTTCACATATAAAAGGAATCTTCTGGTTCGTGATACGCATAACCTGCGTACCAGCTACGAACCTTCTTCCGAAAACCCTAAATTCACCTCTGTAGTTTTTCTTCGATTTATCAAGATATAACGAACCTTTGCTCGAGATTTTTGTTGCTACAGGTAGCTCTTGTGATTGCGAATCTTATGGTTGTCTTGGATTGCATTATGATGTTCTCATTCGTGTGATTTTTGAGATCAAAGTCTCGGTTTTTCGTTAAATAGAATGGGGGGTTGGTTTAATGTGTTATCATTGATCTCAATCCATTCTAAGCACATGTACTGGGTCGGTTTTTGGTCTATAACAAAACCTCATTGATCAATTTCAAAACAAAAACGATTTGGAGTGTCAAAATCAAAATTGTCGCTTCAGTGAACTGTTCTTCCGACGTACCACATGGTACGCGGCGTACCATTTGGTACGTGACCTAAAGTGGTCGGTATCTAGTTCGTTTGACCTTTCTGGTACGTGGTCAACGATTCTGGTTTGCCGTACCAGATTTGGTTCGTATGACCAAATTTGGTTTGTGAATGGTTCGTTGGAAATTATTCAAAAAGTTAATCGTGTGAACGTTTCAAATTGAATTAGAATCAGTTGTAAACGGTTTTGGTTATATCTCATGATTTTAATGATTGTTCGTGTTTATGTTTTTCAGAAATGGTGGCGTTAAAATCAAATTATGAACACAATATTTGTGCTTATCTAAGTGCATCTGCTCGATGGAAGCCACATTTTCTTGGAATATTTGATTTTTTTGGAAAGATCGAGAATTTACTATGCTGCTACTCACGAATGTACTCCTTACAAGGATTTACTCATAATGTTCTGGAATACTGCTCAAGTGGATTGTTCTGTGGAACCTTCGGTAATTCGTGCAAGAATTCTTCAAACTGACGTGACTGTATCTGAAGAAGATGTACGTAGAATTTTGAGATTAAACGATCAATCGAATTTTCCGACGATATTTGATGAAATTGGCTTGTTGTAACGCTACAAAGAATAAAGTATGATGGATATTTATATGATTCTTGGCTTCTTAAGTCGAATCTGAGTCCTCCATACAAATATTTGATGCACGTGGTTATCAAATGTTTTGGAAATCGTTTAAGAGGTCATGATGTATTTGACATGAAGATTCTATCCTTCGTTTATGCTTTGGTGATGAACTGAGAGTTCAACTTTTCTGGATGGATCTTCAACTACATGAAAGAGAATATCTTGTCTAAACAAAACAAAAGTGTCATGTATCCGAGATTTCTACAAATGATCTTAAATGATTTACATCCAAATCTTCCAAAGAATCCAGCAGCTGTCTTGGTTTTAAAGCACATGAATGAAGTTGCAGTGGGAAAGCTACCAGTTTATCAGAAGAGGAAAGGACCGGCGAATGTACCTCCTCCAGTTAAACATTTGATTGGTCATTTGGCCAAACCTGATTATGTAAATGGTGCTGCAAGACATGATGATAGTTCGGATGATGAATTAGAGTATGATGACAGAGGTTATCCTGTTGAGGAAGATGAGGATGAGGAAGAAGATCAAGATGAACCAGCAAACCAAGAACCCGATGTGCAACAACCTGTAAATCAAGACCCTGTGCCTCACCAAAATCAAGAGCAAGATAATAAAGAGAATGTTAATGAACCTGAAGCTGTGAATGTTTAGGATGATGAAATGATTGATGATGCTGATGTTTCTGGAGATGATGCTAGTGAGAGTTCGTCTGATACTGATTCAGATTCGGGTGATTATGTGACAATCTTGCATAATACCAGAGGTATTCAAGTAAAGAAGGGTTCTAAACAACATATTGAATACTTAAAGTCAAAGAATCTGGATACTTCAAAGTATGAACATAGAACCAAACAGGCTGAAGATAAAGATGTTGATGATGATCCGTCTTATACTCCTGCATTGGAGGAGCCTGTTAGGAAGACAAAGACTGCAGATAAAGGGAAAGCTCCTATGGTATTCACTAGCAAGCATGTTAAACACATGGCTAAGAGAGATATGGTAGTGAAAAAGGGCTCATTCCTGGCCGATGCTCGGAAAGCAGGTAGTAGTCCACCTAGTAAGAAGCAAAAGGTGACAAACTAGTCTTCAATTCTAGATCAACCAACCATAAAATCTGCTAATGTTCAAAGTTCCAGTAATCCACCTGTCAGAAAGCTAGTTATCCGAAAGCCTTCTACAACTGCTTCTGCTTCTGCATCAACCACTGTTGCTTCTACAACATCTACCATTTCTGCTACTGATCTGAAGCTTGCATTACATCAAACCAGACTTGATGAGTTGATATCAACAAATCGTCAGCAAGCTGATGAAATTAGAGGCTTAAAGAATCTGGTTAAGGAATCAGTGTCTAGAGATCAGTCAAAAGATCGGGAGATTGCTAAATTACAACAACTTTCTCTTTCTCTGGGTGAGCAGTTAAATCCTTTGCTTAAAGCCTTACCTGCTCAGGGGCAGAGAAGACCAAATCCTGAGGAAAGTTGTCGAGAAGATGATGATGTTTTGAAATATTTGAATGAGTATCCTGACCCTAAAGGAGGTGTTGGTGGAGTTGATTCTGGTGCTGGTGCAGCTGGAACATCTGCTGCTGCCGGAACATCCGCGGCATCTCAGGGGGAGTCATCTGAGAAAGAGGTATATGATGTAACTCCGATTACCAGGGTTGAGTTAGGAGAAGGGGAGTTTCTAAATCCATATTCGAAAGAGCAACTAGCTCCTATCTTTGCTTTGAATGTGGATGATATTGACAAAGTTCCGTTTGCTGATCCATACAAAGAAGAAGATTCAGATGATGATATTTATTATGAAGAGGAACATGTAGAAGTTGAGGATATGACTGCTGAAGAGTATCCAGATGATCCTAAAGTTTATGGAAATTTTTCTGATATGATCAGTCTGGAGGTTTCATTTTCTTTAGCAAAGAAGATGAAGATAAGGTTGAAGAAGAGTTAAAGAAGAAAGATTCTGAAAAACAACCTGAGAAACCAGAATCAACTGAGTCTGAGAGTTTGTCAGAAGAACAAGAAAAGAAGATGTTATTTGATGCCTGGTTGAAAGAGCAGAGAGCTAAGAAGCTGCCGGTAGTGAAACCGACAAAAGTTGTTGATAAGAAGAAATACTTTGACAGGAAAGTGGAGAAGCTACTGGTAGTATAATCAGTTGGATGTTTGATTCAGAACTCAAGTGCTATGCTATAAAGAAAGAGTTTAAAGTTATGTATTTGAAGCATGCTACAGGATTTAGCACTTTGCCGGTTTGTGATGTTCGGGATTTGTCAAGAAAGCCATTTTTGAATCATGGAAGTGATAAGTTGGCAGAGTTCTTCAAGAAAAAAATTGATAGAAGAATGTCAAGGCAAATTCAGATTTTTAACTCCATAAAGGACGAAGTATTCTGAGCATCCTACTGATATTCATCCAAAAACTGGAAGACCGGTTGTGATTCCGAAGTACAAGAAGCCGGTTCAGATGAAGAAAATACCATTGAAGAAGCTTGAGCAAGATTTTATCAAGACATTAAAATGGTGGTATTATGATGAAAATACTGGAGAAGCAGTGGTGGTGGTCAAAGAGGAGAACAAGGTGGTCAGGTTTTATGATCCAATGTGGTTGATCAACTTGTCTAAAGATGATATAGACAAACTCTATCACAGCAACATTTTGTAAAAGGCTGAGCATGTTGAGCAAGCCTTACAGTTTCAACGTGTGATTAGAGTGTGTTTTGCTTTTGGAATTCATGCTGGAAACAATCAAAGACAACATTGGAAGAAGACTGAGACAAAAGCTTCTGAAGACTAGCACAAGACAAGGGGGAGTTTGTTAGAGCATGTTTTGATGTCTAGTGCTAGGTCTAGGTGTTTTGTCTATGTATTTGATAGTTTTGTATAAACTGGTCTCAGCGTACCAGTGGCGGACCAGATGGTACGCACGAACCATCTAGTACGTTGGTTAGTTGGTACGCTGGACAATTTGGTATAAATAGTTAAGTTCGATTAGAGAGAGTTCAGTTATGAGAGTTTGTTACTTAACTGTGTGTTTTCAAGTGTGTTCTCTCTGTAATCTCTCTCTTGTAAACGAGCTTGTGAATCTATTGAAGAATCGTTTATTTACTCGTTGTGTACCGAATCTGATTACAATCATGCATTAGCAAGATCATATACGTGTTTTACAGTTTCAACAGATTTTTCAGTGCTTGACTGTGATGAGGTATCATCAACAGTGAGACTTACATTCTGTTGGCAAGGCTTTGATTGGTTCAATTGCTGGTGGTGAGTATTCAATTGGTGGCTCAACATTGTTATAGCCAACACCAGTTTTCCCATACATCCCTCCCATCCACAGTTTCTCAGCCTTCTTGTTTGAAGTTTGAAACTTATCACAGGTGAACAAAGCATCTTTTAGTTTTATTTCAAGAATTCTTAACTGATGGTATCCTGATTTCCAATTAAATCTTAGAATAGTAATTCGATCCTTGAAGCTGGTCAGATAAATCATAACTTGAGGTAGCGATGATGGTGTTGGACAGTAACCTTGTTCCTCTCGTGAAGATCGATACACGTACATAAATCCCCAACCTTTTCTTGACAAAACAACCGGGGACCCCCCCCCCCCAACGATAAGCTTAACTGATAAATCATTTATTTGATGACTCATGAAGTTGGGTGCAACTACTACCATTTTTTTGGTGTGAGTCGGTATTGTGCTAGGGCAATAGATGTTTCCCCGGATGCGAAGTCAATCCGAGATCCGACCTAACAATGAGATGGAAGACCGGGTAGGTCTTTGGTGAGTATTTTTTCTTTTTTGAAAGTTACAAATGACAAGAATATCCTTGATCTTCCTTTCTTCCTTGAGCTCATCAAACCACATGAGCTAAAATAGCGATGTGATCTCATTGCGGACACTTCTACACCTTGAGATACGATATGATGCCTAGGACAACCAATCCATTCTGACATTTTTGTCGAAACTACCTAGAGTGGCCAGCATGTGGTCTATACCCAACATAGGGTCTGTTAGTTCCAGCTTACAACTCTTGACGGTATTGCTCGTTTCCTCCAATTTTACTATTTGCTAGCTCCAGTGCATGTTTAGCACCTGATAAGGTTTGAATGTCTTTCAACCTTTATAAAATGTTATTTATGCTTAAGTCATTCCTGCGTTGCTCGAACCAAGCACGAATGTACAGTCGTTGGTTCCATGGGTAATTTTTCTTAAAGCGCTCCTATTTGCCCTAACTATTCAGTGATAAGTTTAGTATCCTTTAGTTGGTTGTTCTGACCTTTAACCCTGCAATCTTTGACCATGCGGCCCACTTTTCCATAGTTCTAGCAACGGTACTTGTCACACGCATCGGTGTGATGGATGTTACACTTATTACACTTTGGTGTACTTTACTTGTCGAGTTACCAAGCTTGTGACCTTGTTGATGTTGAGTGGAAGATAAAACTTAATTCTAGAATTGTTGCCACTTGAGTTGTCTCACTTCCTCTTATGTTATGAAGTAGACTTCCTCAATAAAGGGTACCTTGAGCTACAGTCTGGTCGGTGAACTTACGGGCTAACCGAGTTGCTTAATGAATGGTTGTGGGATTTGATAGAGTTACCATGACCTGTGTCTAATGGCCTACCCAGCCATGTGAAGTTCTATTTATTTGTAAACTGATTCCTTTATGCGAGGACGTAAAAGGATCCACTCATCGGATAGAGTCATATAAGCTTCGTATATAGAATCCTCGTTACCCCTGCCCTTGAGCATGAGCTGCTAATGTTGTAGTTTGGTGTTGATAATTCTGTGTTTTCCATTGGGTTGTAAACATGTTAGTGTTAGTGTCACCATGACCTCTTCCTCGGCCCCTCTTCACCCTCCTCGACATGAAGTGTTTTGGTTTTCGAACACATGACAACCATGAGCCGTGCCCCGGTTATCTTGCCCGTATCCTTGTCGTTATGTTTTTAGATTCCCATTGCGATCACTTGGGTCTCAGTGTACTTAATTATGATGTTGTGTGCGAACAATCGCTCTTCAGCTCAGGGTAAGAGCTATTGTGGTTTATGTCAACCGCTTCGATGATGCGTATAAGCCTACTCATAAGGTTTTCAAGATTCCTCTCGATCTATAGTAAGCTCGTGGTCCTACCTGTTGC
This sequence comes from Deinandra increscens subsp. villosa, assembly GCA_039602395.1. Classification (NCBI taxonomy): domain Eukaryota; kingdom Viridiplantae; phylum Streptophyta; class Magnoliopsida; order Asterales; family Asteraceae; genus Deinandra; species Deinandra increscens. Next base: position 4,526,511 of record JBCNJP010000025.1, on the reverse strand, counting down.
GTTGCACATGTCACACAGCTCGCAGTCCACCCGACCCTGTTGCGAGAACCTGTTACAAGATTCTACTCTTCATGAGCGTTAGCATGGAAATTTAGCTTGATTTGACATTCCTTCGGTTCAGATGTTTATTAAACTAGCAGGTCTCCTACCCGCTTGAGATGATGTAGGCGATGTCAACATGTTTGTAATATAATATTATACATATATGTATATGTAATGAAATTCTAGATTAACAAAAACATGTGCGTGCATATGTGTATAACTAATGCAACTCTAAGGCTATAGCTGGCCTACATACAAGACCTATTTCACTATAACCTGGCTCTGATACCAATCAGTCACACCCTCAAAATTCAGTTACGAGATCTTTCCAAGAGGCGAGTGACAAACCAGGACCGAAGTCATTGGCCATACCAAACGACCTCTAAATTAGTTTGAAAAACCAGTTCGGGTTTAATCAACCCTTTTGACAAAAGCAGTGTTTAGTTATGTGGAAGCGTTAAAGTAAAACAAATCAAATAATATGCGTAAAACAAGGCGCCCAGAACAAAACCATGCAAGCAGAGTGATGTTTAAAATGCTTGAAATAGTTTCATGAACCCCGAACTGTCTACAATGCGTCCTAGTCGTGCAAGTACCTTAGCGACCTGAGAAAACATGCTAAAACGTGTCAACACAATGGTTGGTGAGTTCACCGGTTTGATACGTAAGTACATGTTTGAATGTTTGTTCGCAACGATGAAATGTTTGTATATATGAAAACATAAAACTGTTTGTACGTTCTAAAAGTAGTGTATACTCAATCATATCCATAGCTAGCTAGACTATATACCAGATACTATACGTTTCGTCACCGAAGTTGACTGTTTATATGTTTGCATTCCTTCTGCCACGCTTACCAAGCAATGGCAAACTGTTTAGGACAGTCATTCCACCCGTTTGACCTCCAATCAAGTTAGAGCGACTAACTCGGGCGGGGTTTGTCAGACCCAGTAGTACTACTCAATAATTCATCGTTATCCCTATATACTAACGGTATGAATGTGTAAGGACTTTTCATGGTATGTTTGTACGTGTGTTATAGTAATCAGGTGATATGAAAGAAATACAAAACCTCATACTGTTTGTGTTTGCATGTCTTCTCCCCCAACAGGAAAGTACGTAAAAGAAAGAGGTCGTGAAACTCACCTTAGGTGCACAAAAAGTCAAATGTCGTAAACCCGGTGAATCCTTAAAAATCACCTAATAAGCACATAACCATAAGTGTGTGTCTACCGTATCATGATACGTTCTAAATAATATTATTAATTTAATAATTGTGTCTTTTAGCTAGGTCCATCAATCATATTTCGTGAAATCTGTGTGACACAACCCATATTTAATTTCCTCAACATTTATTCCCCAAAAAAATAATCAACATAATTACTTATTCGCAATGACGATCAATTTTTTCAAAAATAAGTACGGTTAAAATATATGTATAATATATTTCACATATATATTTATATATATTTATCAAGACTTTTAACGAAATGATAAATAACATATCAAATCGTTCAATTTGCCAAACAAGTGAAATTTAAGTAAATATATAACCGAATGTTGATGTTTAAAGAAAAGATTTTTAAAGAGTTCTTAGCGTTAACAATTTATAAAAATGCGTTTGATTGATGCGTATGAATTTGGAAGCAATGGGGAATTCTTTAAGGCGTTCTACTCCGATTTAGACCAAGTAAATATAAATTGGGCTCCAAATTGAATTTATAAAAAACAAAAATGCTAGGTGTTGGGATCGAACACGAGACCCAGAGGTTGTAACCCCGAGTCTCAACCAGTGGACTGAGGGCATGATTTGGTCTTTAAACCATCACTAACCCTTTTAAACAGAACCGACCATGTACCATGACTTTGTTTTTGATGTTTAAATAAAACAAATTGCTAAAAAAAGAGAAAACAGTCGCGGATAGGGATTGAACCCACGACCTATTGGTTTCATGTCGAAGGCATAAACCACTAGAACAGAGTATGTTGCTTTTTGTTCACCGGTTTAGAAGCATTTATCCACACCTGTGTGTGAAATCCGTTGTTTAAAAGAAAAAGAAATGGCAGTTGCCGGGTTTTGAACCGACAACCAACTAATTACAAACCCAGTGCCCAAACTGTTTTGACTAGTTATGTTTAGTTCGAAAGTTACTTAACCAGCGGGTTCGCTGGTCATCTTCCTTAACAACAACCCTAAACCACCTGACCTCCATTAATGAACACCGAAGCTTCAAACGCAAATGATGAACAGAGCGTTACAAATCGTATACAAAATGAGTTTTAGGATTACTTCTGGTGTGAATGAAATCCAAACACCAAAACGATGATGATGAACTCGAATGACGACTCGAACCGACTCCGGTTTCCCAGAGGATGGTGTTGTGTTTTTGGAGGCTGTGGATGCTTAAACGATAACTGGTGGTGGCCAGACGATGGTTTCCGACGGTCAGGGGGCAGTGATACCGGTGGTCGGAGAAGGGATCTAATGGCGAGTGGTAGTGAAGCGGTGGTGACGGGATCAGAGGTGATGTATCGTGGAGGGTTCTTGCGGTGATTACTGATGATAACAGGGAACTTGCGAGAGATTATAGCATATCGATGTTGGTGGTTAATATCTATCTGGTGAATTAAGGCGATCGAATCGTAACCGATGATGCCATAGCTCGATAATGAAGGAAGTCGGTCACCCACGATAATATCATGATTATTCAAAACTAAGTTTGACCAACTGACATAATCAGTCCCTCTCAATTTACAAAATAGGAATTGGACATCTGGTTAATTTCAGAATTAGTCCCTCTAGTTATTTCAATAGAATTCACGTTTGAGTAATTATAGGATTGGTCCCTCAAAAGTTTAAAAGACATTGTTGATATTTAAAAAATTTTGCTCGTACTACGAAAGAGCATTTTTTTTAAAGTACGGTGTGTTATATTTAAATAAATACACGAAATATTAGAATAAAAAACTTATAAGATCGTAAGTATATGAATCTCATAAAATCATGAAACGATTTACATGAGACAACGTCACATAAAATCATAAAAACACCTAGTACACAAGAAATCACGGATCGTGCATATTGATCATGTTAATTTATTTCACCGACGTCTAAACTCAAGTGCAATGCTCATGTAGTGACGGTCACACAGAAACCCTATTTATGGTTGTAATGCAATGTATGCATGTTCGTAATAACGTTCGTAGTAACGTGAGTTCGAAATACATATGCTTAGGTTAGCTAGGAATCACCTGAAAAGTCGGGTTGTTACAAAAGCGAAGAATAATTCGAAAGATGACAAGCCAAGATGCTACAAATGCGGGAAGAATCATTTCGGATAATGTAGGTCGAGTACGTCTAAATGTTATACATGCGACAAAGAAGGTTACTTCTCGGGCAATTGCCCAGAGCGTAAGAAGTGTTATGGATGCGGGGAAGCGGGACATGTCAGGATGAACTATCCTAAGTTGGTGTTGAATCCTACACCGCTTCCAGCCATCCCGAGGAATGGTACGGGACCGAGAACGGCTCCTGCAAAGGCCTATAGTGCGATGGAGATAATAAGGGGAAATCCCCAGACCTCGTAAGGTAACTTGAATAGTTAGAAGTCGTAGATAATTATTACTCGTTTGCTTTAGTATGATATGTGGCCATTACTTGCTTATTGCTTTATGCTTTAGACATTAGAAACGGACACTAGGACTGTTAGAAAGGACTTACGTTCTAGGAAGTTTAGTTCCTTTACTGAACCACAAGTCGAAGGCATGTGATGATTCTAAGGAGGAATTTTAGTTAGAAGAAGTAACTGCATTATCAAGGATCCCGTAAACAAGCTACCGTAGACAACTTAGAGTTATGTTTTCCTTAGGATAGATGCAAAAAAACGCCAAAGTAATTGGTACCGAATTATGAAATGTAGAGACCGTGAAAAAGAAGGCTTTTGCATTAGATATATTTTGGGCTAGTTTATAGTTGTAATTGGGCTAACAATAGTGGGTTTATTGGATTTGATAGGGTCCGATCGGTTTTAGTATACATGGGCTGAAATTTTTGTAATTAAGAGGTGACTTGCTTATCAAGTTGGTCATCCCTATATATAGAACCTATGGTTAACTAGATTAGTTTGTTGGTTTTGTGGAGAACTAAATATGCTAAATCCGAATCTTTAGGATCGGATTTCTTGTGTTCAACCGGATTGTGTGCTAATCAAAGTCATTAAGTTTCTTCATTCGGTTGTGTTTTCTTGGTTTACTTCAATTGCTGTTTAATCTTTCTAATTGTTATTCTTGAATCATCTAGTAACATTAGATTCCACACGGTTGTTACTAGACATTGATATCACGTGAGGAACTATTCAGATCCTTACAACTGGTATCAGAGCCAAGAAACGCGAGTTTTGTGGCTCTCGCGAGTTTTGTGGCTCTCGCGATATCGGATTCAAGCCGGTGAAACCATTAAGAAATATTAAAATCTTAGGAAGAGGTAAGGGACCACAGGTTGGTGGTCCCAAACCCACTAGTGATGGTTTGTTTAGTGTGAAAAATTGTGCTGTTAAAAATGATGTTGTTTTGAAAAATGTGCAAAAAGTACGGGATGCCAAACCTCATGATTTTGTCCCGTACCCTGTAGTTAATTCTGCATATGACCAGTACAGACCGATACAACAGGAGTATATCTTGACCACTAATCCAAATGGCAAAACTCATTGGATACACAAGAACTGTTCAAAACCGACATGGATATCCACTAGGCATAATCAACCACAGGCTCCCGCGTAATCCAAAAAGCAATCTTGTCACGTGTGTGGAAATCCTAGACACGTGGCAAGAAATTGCTTGCACAGACCATATGAGCCCTTTTATCCTAAGAGGATCCATTGGAGGCCTGTCGCAAAGGGCCAAACACATGTTGGCCCGGAACAAAGGTCTGCACCTTCAAGCCCCAAGGTGTAGAAGTCAGTACCTCACCACCTACACAAAATGAATCAATAGCCCAAGTCACCTAAGCGCCAGACAAAAGCTGATTTCAAAGCAAATAAAATGGGTCACACTTCTAAAAAATCACTAAAATCTGCTAAGGTTGTTAGTCCTTTTAAACCTGCTTGGATTCCAAAACCCGTTGGATGTTCCGAACCTGTCACACTCCGAAAGCAGGCCAACTTCTCAAAACCACCCATCCATCCAAAACCAGTTGGTTTGTCAAAATCAACTGCCTGGTGGAAGGATGACAGATGGAATGTACTAAAGATGGTAAACTTGTCCTTCAAACCTACTGGGGTGTAAAAAAACCACTCCAAACAATGAGGTAAAATTTCAAAATCAAATTAACTATAATAATCCACCGAGAAGTCCTCATGTACTTGGGAAAGAAAATCACCGGCCAAGAAATGTCAATAACTTATCCACTTCAACCAAAGGAAGCCCAACCTTACCCTGACCCATTAGGGCCTGGGTGCCCAAAACTAATTAGTCTCCTTTGAATGCAGGAACAACCAAGGAAGACTATTAACTACCTTTGGTACATTGTCAGTGGTTGTTCCAGGCATATGACGGATGACATATCTCTGCTACAAGACTTAGAGAAATTTGATGGAGGATATGTGTCGTTCGCTGGAGGAGTTGGAGGATATACCAGTCAGAAAAGAACAGTCAGAAATGGATGTCTCAGCTTCCATGATGTCAATTATGTAGAGCAATTGAAGCATAGTCTCTTGAGTGTATCACAAAGTTGTGATCGGGAGTATCCAGTACTTTTTGACAATAAAGAATGCATAATTCTAAAACCTGAATACGCCATCCCTGATGATTGGGTGTTGATGCTGATGTGCGGATTTGTATCTATGAAAATGTGATCAAGTTTTAAAAGGTAATCACCAAGTGACCAAACTACACACCAGGGCAGTGAACCCGTCGTATGCAGTATAGTATTGGTAAGAACCGGATATCAATCCGTGGACGCGATAACAATCTCCCGATACCGAATCGTCGCTAATATTTAACCGATGAAATGATTTGGTGAACTAATAATGATAACTACTCTATATAAATAAAACCGACAAAAACAGCTAAAAACCGGATAAAATGGTGGAAAATCAGAAAAAAGAATACATCACCTAGACTCGACTCCTCTAGACTCGCTCAGACCCTCGGATGACTAATACCATGAACACTATCGTCTAATGTGGAAAACAGGACTACCTAGGACTATAGACACATCCCGAATAATCCAGAAATCCTAAATGAAGCACGGATAGCAAATTATGCTTAATTGCCTGACGGATAAGCTACTTTGGTCAAAGTCAACTAATCCTACATGAAATGCGCAAATTCTAGAGAGGTCTCTCTAAGCAATGCCTAAATCATGCGATGATGATGATTCAAAACGCTTACGACCTAGAAACCGCTAAACACGAATAAATAGGATCGAATCTTATGTTCACAAGCAAACTATCCTATTAAACAATGCAAAGCTAGATCCTAGTCTATGAAACGATTCATTCAAACCTATCTCATAGAGAAGCACACTAAATCAGCCCCAAGTCATCAATGAATCATCAAGAAGGAGGTCTCCTATCAAGCATCAAACGTTTGACCAATAAAAGTCAACCGTTTAACAATAAATAAATCAACACATACTAGTAGTTCTACTAAATATGGCAATTAATCCATATGATCCATCATTAACCAAAACCAAATCAGCATACGAAATCATCATAAATAATTCCAAATCATCATCCAAGCAATTTTCACATATTCATAGTAAAAAGCCACCCAAACGGGTCAAACGGGTCTAAAATCGTCTCATCTAGGTGAAGCTACTATCGATCAGCCACAAAACATGATCACAAGTGATAAAAATCCAATCTTGATTGTAACATTATGGAGAATAAGATTAAAAAGATTACAAACCAAGAACGTATATGAAGATCCAACTTGTTCAAGCTTCAAATCTCTAAATCTTGACCCAAAAAGCTTTAATCTTGCTGATCAATCCTTCCTCTAAGCTTCCAGATCTATAATGGTGTTTTTTTTAGGGTTTTTGTGGGTGTTCTCTCCAAAAAAACGCGGCTGGAATACTTTTTATATCGGAAATCGAGGGCTGAAAATGATCAGGTCACGCCGATGGTTTCTGGGCCTGGATACGAAGAAAATATATAAGTCTCAGACCAAATTTAAACCAACACTAGCTACTGGTTTAGTGGTAATGGTGCTCGCTGCTAACTCAAAGGTCACGGGTTCGATTCCCGTGACCTCCTTTTTTTTTTCTACTCAAGGCGCTGGGCTGCTGGCTGCTCGCTACTGGGCTTCTGTTGGAGCTGGGCTGGTTGATCTGGGCCGAGAAGTAATGGACTGGGCTGGGCTTACAAAGGGACTGGGCTGCTGCTGTTATTATTATTATTTTTTCTTTTCTTTAATCATCCATAACTTTCACAACCGAGCTTCGATTTCCAATCTGTAAATTGCGGTTTTCTTCTAAAATCATCACGAACACGCCAATCACCTAAAATTCACAAATAAAAATAATTAAGCACCATATCTTTTATAATTTTTCAATTAAAATTCTAACTTGCAAAGTTTTCTCAATTAAGAACCAAATTAAATGTGAACTTTAAATATTTATCAAATAATAACTAAAGTTCCATCAAATCATCTAAAATTCATATATAAACATTTAAGCACCAAAACTTAATAATTTTAATCAAAAACCAATTAAATGAAGGGATTATATTTTTTATTTTGTATACATGATGCTACGCATCAGATGCGCACACCAATATATAGCAATTCGTATGTCCTCAACATGCAGAAACCCCCCACAACTGAGGTGGCATGCTTTTTTTCTAAAATAGCTGAGAATCATGCTCAGTTGTGGCACAGATGGTTGGGGCACATGAATTTGAAGAATTTGAATCATCTAGCAAGAGGAGGGCTTTTCAAAGACCTTCCAATTAAAAGATTCGTCATCAAGGAGAAATGTGTGGCATATGCTAAAGGGAAGCAGTACAAACGTCCACACAAGCCGAAATTGTTCCACAAAATCTCCTCAGTATTGGAACTGCTTCACATGGACCTCTTTGGTCCAGTCAGTATGTTAAGCCTTAACCGTTGTGCATTTTGTTTAGTTATTACTAATTATTTTTCTCGTTTCACTTGGGTGTTCTTTTTTGCCAAAGAAGAGTGATGTTGCAGAGATGTTGATAGCATTCATCAAACTCATTGAAAAAAAGCTAAACCTGAAAGTGAAGTCCATCAGGAGTGACAATGGGACAGAATTCAAGAATCAGCTAATTGACGAATGATGTGCAAAAAAAAAAGGAATTGAGCATCAGTGCACCGTATACTCCACAGCAGAATAGCGTGGCGAAATGACGCAACAGAACATTAATTGAAGCTGATTGAACAATGCTATGTGATTCCAAGCTGCCCACCATGTTCTGGGTAGAAGCAGTCAACACATCCTGTAATGTTCAAAATAGGTTTCTCATAAATAAGCGACACCAGATAAACACACTACGAATTAATCTATCATGACAAGCCCAAAATCGGGCATCTTTGTGCTTTTGGATGTCTTTGCACTGTTTTAGTTAATACTGATTTGCGAAAATTTGCTGCTAAATCAGATGAGTGCTATTTTGTAGGTTATTCTGCCAGCTCATCTTATAGGGTCTTCAATAAAACAACCGGTAAAGTAATGGAGTCAATTAATGTGGACTGGCTTGAAGAAAATTCCTTAGATAGTGGAGTGGGTCCTGCAGAAGCATTTGACTACAACCAATTCTTCCATCCATTTGGATTAGATCCAGTCATTGCTGAAGAACTTTTTGACGACACAATCACAGGACCGTCAATTGCTCATACCATCTCAAAATCTCCGGTTCCTACCTCCGACACAGTGACAATACCAGTAAATGAAACCGCTGATGTTGGAGTTGAAGATAAGTCAGATAAAGACCCTGACACAGGAGCTGTTCAACCTTAGGAAGCTGATACAGAGGCAGAAATTAAAATTAATAAAGAACCTGTACAGGCAAATCTACATCCGATAATCCCAGTTCAAGCAGTTGGTTCCACAAATATCACCCCTTGCACAATGTCATTGGTCCTTTAGCTTCCGGGGTGATAACAAGAAGTCAGTAAGGGGACATCAACCACTGCATGTATTCATGTTTTATCTCTCAAATTGAGCCTCCAAACATTACAATAGCTCTAACAGATCCTAGCTGGGTGGAAGCTATGCATGAAGAGCTAAACCAATTTTCAAAGCTTCAGGTATGGAGGTTAGTGGAAAAGCCTGTTGACAAAAAGGTCATCACAACTCGGTGGCCTTATAAGAATAAAAAGGATGATAATGGTGTTATTGTCATAAATAAAGCATGGTTAGTGGTCCAAGGGCCCAAACAGGTTGAAGGCATCGACTATAATGAAGTATATGCACCAGTTGCTCGATTAGAGGCAATGAGAGCTTTTTTGGCATATGCATCCTACATGAATTTCACTGTCTATCAGTTGGACGTGAAAACTGTGCTCCTCTATGCAAAAATGGATGAAGAGGTGTATGTTACTCAGCCTCCTGGGTTTATTGATGAAGAACATCCCTATCGTGTATACAAGCTAGACAAAGCCCTGTATGGATTGCATCAGGCCCTACGGCCTTTGTACAAAACATTAACTAATCACCTTCTAGCTCATGGGTACATAAGGGGAATAGTGGACTAGACACTGTTCAGGAAAGAGGTTGAGAATACATCATTATGGTGCAATTTTATGTGGACGATATCATATTCGGGTCCACAAATGAGGATCTATGCAAAGAAGTTGAACGAGTAATGAGAACAAAGTTTGAAATGAGTCAAATGGGCGAAATAGAGTTCTTCTTAGCATTACAAGTGAAGCAAAGTGAGAGCGGGATTCTAGTTCATCAAGCTAAGTATATGACAAAGATTTTGGAAAAATACAAGATGGTAGACTCAAAGCCTGCTGCCACACCCATGGCAGCCAGGCCTGCACTCACCAAAGATTCAGATGGTCAATCTGTCAGCGAGCACATGAACCGGTCAATGATTGGGTCTCTAATGTATTTGACGGCCAATCGACCAGACATCATGCTTGCAGTGTGCCAATGTGCACGATATCAGGCTATCCCTAAACTCTCTCATTTATCTGCTGTTAAAAGAATTTTCAAATATTTGAAGGGTAGGCCAAGGCTGGGCCTCTGGTACCCTAAAGAGTCTGGGTTTAATCTGTATGCTTTTTTTGATAGTGATTATCGTGGGTGTGAGCTTGACAGGAAATCTACATCTGCTGGAGCTCAATTTTTAGGAGACAGGTTGGTAGCATGGCAAAGCAAGAAGCAGCACACGGTGTCACAATCCACAGCTGAAGCAGAATACGTGGCTGCGTCTGCGTGTTACTCACAGGTGGTATGGCTGCAACATCAGTTAGGAGATTACAGTTTGAATTTCTTTAACACTCCCATATACTATGATAATAATACTGCTTTGCAAATTGTTAAAAATCATGTGCAACACTCGAAAACCAAGCACATTAATATTAAAACGCACTTCATACGGAATTGCTATGAATGCAAGCTCATTCACTTAGAACGGGTGCAATCGGATGATAGTGTGGCGGACATGTTCACCAAACCCCTCCCTACTGCAAATTTTGAAATGTGTCTCAAGGGCCTCAGAATGATAGCCTTTGATGAGTAGTCTGACAACTACTATCTGTTTATTTATTAAAAAAAATCATTAAAAATTTCCAAAAATAGTGTTTTTATTCTCAGTGTGTGTTTTTGAAAGAAAAAAATCTAAAAGCACGGGGAAGATATAAATTAAGCATTTTGATGTTTCCCCTAAATTTTTGTGCTTTTATATTTTTCTTTTACTGGTTTTGTTTGATCAGGATGGGAAGTGATATAAATTTCTAGGTTTTTGCTGACTGACACGTGTAAGGTAGATGTGAAAAACTGTGATTCACGGTTGATATGCTTGGTAGGCTCTGCCGTCGATAAATCAAAAGGTATGGTTTGTCAAAACACTTGAACATAACGTATGATGCTTGATAGGAAACACACACTTAGGTTAGTGTAACTTCTATTTGACTGTGTACCAGGGATCCTGAGATACACACCCGGTTCTGAGTGTTGATGTCATGCTAAAAAAACTCTTATTCCCTCTGCTTTGCGTGAGCAATGACCTTGGAATGTTGTACGTGAGTCAGGCCTCCTCTGTTCTGTGATGGCAGAGACCTGGAGCCTCCCTAATCCATGTACGTCTAAGATCACATTGTACAGTATTTATAAACCCAAAAGATGCCAATGTGCACAATCAAAAGAGACCCTCAAGTGTCCAAAATCCTCAGCCTTTGTCACTGATGAGAGCATTACTAAAAATGTTTCAAAAGTTCAGTTGACTTGTATATTGTCCCCAAAAATCTCTATCTATTCTTTCTTTTCTCAACCTAGTCTGGAGCATGATGTTAAGCTTAAGGAAAGGTGTTGTGAAAAATGTTGTACGGAAAACAGGTATACTTGATAGAATGTACAAATTACACCTAGGACTTATGTGTGTGACCTGGATAGATGTTCATAATTAATAATCCCTAAAAGATAAAATCTGTAGTGAAACTCCCTGAGAAAGCAAAAAGGCCATGAGTTTATGTTGGACCAAGATACTGGCAATCACCTGAACACGCGAAGTAACTGAAGCCGAAAAGCGTTCCTCAGTCACAAAATATCTAGTATGATCCCGTATATGCCTTTTCACTCAAAACTCAGTTTGTCAAGTGGTAAATATTTTTTTTTTGTTTTAGTTTAATTTTATTTTTTTATTTTTTTCTTAGTTTTAAGTAATTTTTTTTATTTTAAGTTGTTAGACGTAAACCTCTCGGGTTTGATTTCAGGGAAAGTTTCAGGAATAAACGAGTTTAAAACATGAGGTATTGGAGTTTAAATTAAGAAAAATTGTGTTTTGTTAAAACTTTGGGTCATTGGGGTCAAATTATCAAAGTTGAGGGGGCTTTGTATAAATTTAAAAAAAAAACATGTGTGAGAGAATAGGGAACCGATCAGTTCCTATCCCCACCCCCCCCCCCCACCCCTCACTTTTCCTTTCCTCTTTCTTTCTCCTCTCCATCAAAACCCTAGCTTTCAGCCATCACCATCATCCTCGCCGCACCCACCATCGGACACCACCATCAACGTCGCCACCTCCACACGACCTCACTACCACCCTCTACACCTGAAATCACCCACGGTTCTGCTCCCATTTACCTCGTCGCCGCCGTCCCTGCCCCGCACCCAATCGCCACTGCATCCACCGGTTGCAACCATCCGACACCACCAGGGTGGTCAGAAATCGACACCAAACTCCTTCTCTGTGTCGATGTTGTGTTCTAAGTGACAATGGCTCCTCGTTTAAAGTGATCTGCTAGACCCGCAAAAGAGAAAGTTGGGAACGTGCTTTATTTTTGCTTATTTTGGTCAGGACGGGTAAGAAATCGTGTTTGCTGGAGATTATGGTTGAAATCGAGTGTTTAAACACTCGAATTTTTGTTGTTTAATCGAGATGCAGGTCATACGCGATGTGTTGTTTAGTGTATATGAAAAATGGGGTCCTACACTATCAAATTTTAAATTTATAAACGGGTTATTCACAAGGGGACTATACCAACACACTAAGGCAAGTATACATGTCGTGTGTAGCACAGTATTGGTAAACACCGGGGTGTCGAACCTCAGGGACACGAACTTGTTGAAAACAGTCAATTTATAATTTCAGCCGGTTTTTGTTTTTAAATTAAAAGTTGATTTTAATTTAGGAAATTGGAAGTGACAGTAATTAAAATGTTGTTTGGAAAACAGATATTTGGTAAAGGATCACTTAGGCATGGTTCCTCGAACTTAGGTTTGACAGATGTATCGGTAATGCGTTACTACTTATCTTTGGAATGAACTGGGTTCCTAAAACAAGTTTTACATAGTTCCTATGGATAGGTTCACGTTTAGGGTTATACACACACCCTACACGGTTACTACTGGTCCATGGTGAAGTACTGATAAGGTTGCGGTTTATGAAGTGCCCTAGACTGGGTCCCAAGTTATCGGTGGCTCAACTCACAACTAGTCGAAGGGTTTGGATAGCTCTGGCCCTAACGGTCCTAGAGTTGTGAAGCGGTTACAATTGGGTTGATAGGTTGACCTAGTAGGTCCTAGACACGACTAAGCAGGAACAGACCCGAGTTATCGGTTAATGTTTGACTACTTGACAATGGCAAGGGTATCTACTAGCTAAGGGTAAGGTGATTTCTCACTTAAACTCTATGGTGGACTCCTAATCGAATTCTAGGGTTTCCCTGATGATCGTGACTATTTCTAGTTACGCGTACGCCGCAGATTCTGTTGTTCGGCTATACAATAGTCTCCTAACGATAGTTGGCTTTGCAAGCTAGGGTTAGGTTTCCACAAGACCAGAGATTACTAGATACAATATAGGAATTCAATTCATCAACCAAATCAAGCAACAATAACTTCTACTTCATAAACGCAAGGTATAAGCAAAACCGATACAATATTAAAGTCAAACCATGGTTGGATTCACCTCGCCTAAGCGATACGATGAGTTTAGCCAACCATGTTAATGTTCAAACATAATCAAATCTGATTCAAATAGGGATTCATGGCTAGATGTAAATACAATACCAAATAGAAGCTCGAAATGATGAAAAACACTACTTTACGACTCGTCGAGGGCTTCAAATCTTCGAATCTTCAAAGGGCTTCAACGAGGGCTTTCTCTAGCTTTTTCTCTGCTCTCCAAGGTGTCCTGAATGGTGGAAATGAGCCCTCTATTTATAGGGGCCGAAATCACATAACTTCCAAAAATAGGTCTAGGGTCCTTCACGGCCGTGAAAGGAGCTCTCACGGCCGTGAGGCAGTTTTCACGGCCTGGCTATCCAGGGACAGGGTGCTTCACGGCTAGGGCAGGGTCTTCACGGCCGTGAAGGCTCTCACAGCTTGCAAGTCAGGCCGTGAGGCAGTTTTCACCGGTGACTGGTTTGCGGCTCAGCATCACAGCTTGGTCAGGGTCTTCACAGCTTGGTCTAGGCCGTGAAAGGGGGTTTCAAGGCATGCAAGCCGTGAAGTTTTTCAGCAACTTTTTATTTTGACTTCTGCGTTTGACCGGTTGACCCGAACTTTGACTTTTCTTCATTTTCACCTCGTTTTCTGTGCCAAACTTGTTTTAACCCGAAAACTCACAATAATCATCAGAAACAATTATAATTTAATATTTTCAAGGTTATTTTGACGTTTTTCAGCCCGAAATCAACTATATTTTCATAGCCAAAACCACACACATCAATACGCGAAGAAGATGATACTTTTCGATCAAAGAAGGGGCTTTTCGATCAGGCTGTGAAGCTTTTCGATCAGCCCTGGACCATTTTGATCAAGGGTTATCGATAACTAGGGGCTTCTCGATCGAGATCTGGGCTTTCCGAGAAAGCTATGTTTTTCGATCGACTGAATAAGCTTTCCGATCAAGGTCCTCGGTGAGACAATACCTTTTGATCGGAGCTTAGACTTCTCGATCAGGGCTCAAACTTTTTCATTAGACATTCGGCTTTTCGACCAGAGATCTCGATAATGGTTAGCTTTTCAATCAGAAGGAGGCTTTTCGATCGAAAACCTAGTTTTCGATCGAAAACGTACCTGATGATGTGTTTCACTTAGTTTTGTTCCATTTTTTAAGCCGTTATGCTACACGTTTTTCGAGAAATTTCAAAACCCTAAACCTTTAAGGGTCAAATTGTGTTATTGTGGTTTCTAATTGATAGTTGTTTGTTTTGGTTTATCTACTTTTGTGATTGCAGGGACTTAGAGTTCGTCAAGGACCACAACATTGTGGCATATCTAATGGATCCACCTGCTGATTATAAAGAGAAGTACAAGTCTATGATTGAAGGTTTAAATAAATGCTGCTTGCATTACCCCCTAACTGCTAATCCAGTCATTTGCAAGAGGATACAGCAAGAATTCTGGAAGATAGCTTTCGTTTCAGATAATGAGAAGCATATTATAGCAAAGATCCAAAACACAAGTGTGATATTAACTGAGGAAAACTTCCGACAGGCACTCAGATTGAAATACACAGCCTCGAATCCTATTTCACTAGATAAGGAGATTGTTACACAATGCTTGCGGGAAATGGGTTATTATATAGCGTCTCCGCCAACAATGAAAGCCCTTATTCCACCCTACTGGTGGATGCTTGCACACTACTTGCAAAAGTGTGTCATTGCAAAGAAGAGTTCAACAGATCAATTGAAATCAGGTGCACAGCCATGCAATGGTGTCACTTGTCAAAGGCATGAAATTTAACTGGTGAAGACTGATCTTTGAAGATATCAAGGCTGTGGTGAAAAGAGATAAGAAGTTCGCTGCAGTTCCAAGATTCATTCAGTTGGCCTTGGACACCAGATACCCAAATCTGAGAAAATCTGGTGACACACATGATACATAGCCAATGGGGATTGATGTTTTCCCAATGATAAATCCCAAGAAGAAGTTGACCGATAAAGTCCCATTTGGAAACAAGTTTTGGGAATTTGCTGAAAGTTCCAAAGAGGATGTCCCACTTCAAAGAAATGCTGTAATTGAAGAAGAACATGACCTGCCTGCTTCATATAAGCCTGTCACTGAACTATCTGATAGTCATAAGTAGGCAGATGAATTTGAATTGGGAGATCTACAGATTGAAGCTTTACACTTTGATGATAATGATGATAATATTAACTATGACACGTATCTTGACGACATAGAAGTGGAAGAAGAAGAGACATAGCCTGTTGAAGCTCAACTGACAAGAAAACGGAAAGCTACAGAGGATCCTCCCCTTGGTACTTCTGTTACAGATGACATGACTGAGAAGATTAAGGTTGCTACACAACACCTTACCGAAGCCTTGAATGACCCAAGAACGGGACGATTGGACCCAAGAGTGCCTCTTCCTACTAGCATTGGAGCCAGTTAATCATCCTCCTCCTCACAACCCACAACTCAAGATAAAGGGAAAGTTGTAGAGACAGCTGAATACAGAATTAAAGAAGAGCTTAGATCAGAAATAGCTGAGCTCAAAGCCCAGAATCAAGCCCAGAGTGAAGTAATTGGAGATTTGACTGATATACAAAAAGTGCACAACACTGAGCTGCAAAATCAGAAGAAAGTGAATAGAGAATTCTCAAGACAGATTAGAGAGTTACAAAAACTGATCAGACAAATTAACTCTACTGGATCAAGTAAGACTCAGTCAAAGAAGGATGATAAAGGAGATCTAGGAAGTAAAGAAAGTGGTTCAGGAGCAAGTGGTTCGTCACATGCACCGGATTTTTATTTTGAAGCTGATATCCCAGATGAATCTACGTCCAATCCTGTTTTTCCTGAAAGTGTAGATGAGGAAAAGGATACAAGGGATCGAGATTATATGACGGTACTGGCTGCTGAATTTGACGGAGGATGGGATGCCAAGACTTTTGCTTATCCTCCTGCGAGATATTTGATTCAACTTGGTGAACATTATCATGACAGGAGAGGAATTACTTGGGAACCAAATGCATGGATGTTTGATGGGGAGAAATACATGTTCGTGGTGAGAAGGAAAAGGGTTGTGTCCATTGGAATACTACAAATGCTGGGCTCAATTCTATTCTTGGACGACAGTGGATTTGATCAAGCTGTATCAGGCACCTTTCTTTAATCCATCTAGGAATAATTATGCTGAGCAGTTCTACAAGAAATTAAAGAAGGCAGTGCTGAGTAACTTCAAGAATTTTATTGACTTTCCTCACAACTCTTACACAAAGAGATACAGGGAGGTGTATGAGAAAAACACTAAGAAGAAGTTTTCTAATGTGTTGTATCCTCCCACAGAGAAGACTAAAACAATCCCACTTCCACTTAGACACTAGAAGGCTGCTTAGATGATTTTCAGACATGGGCATATAGTGATTATACAGGTGAAGCCAAAATCATCTGCAAGTCGAAGACTATGAATGTGCTGGAAGTACATGATCTACTCAGGTTCTATGAAAAGGACATTATGGTGCTGATCAGAAACCAGATTAAATGTTCTATAGAGAATGAAGAGTATGCCAAGGTGTATACAAGAGGAGTGGCGAAGATTGTTCAGAAGAAGTTGTGGTATGATCCTTTTTCGGTGCAGATTTTCAAAAGGTTCAGGATGTAGAAGACTGCTAATGCTAAAGCCTAGGGGAAGATTGTAGAGACCGTGAAAAATAAGGCTTTTGCATTTGATATATTTTGGGCTAGTTTATAGTTGTAATTGGGCTAACATTAGTGGGTTTATTGGATTTGATAGGGTCCAGTTGGTTTTAGTATACATGGGCCAAAATTTTTGTAATTAGGGGGTGACTTTCTTATCAAGTTGGTCATCCCTATATATAGAACCTATGGTTAACTATGTTAGGTTGTTGGTTTTGTGGAGAACTAAAGGTGCTAAATTAGAATCCTTTAGGATCGGATTTCTTGTGTTTAACCGGATTGTTGCTAATTAAAGTCATTAAGTTTCTTCATTCGATTTGTGTTTTCTTGGTTTACTTCAATTGTTGTTTAATCTTTCTAATTGTTATTCTTGAATCATCTAGTAACACCGGATTCCGCACGGTTGTTACTAGACATTGATATCGCGTGAGGAACTATTCAGATCCTTACATGAAATGAGTTAAAATAGTCAGGATACGCGGATGAGTTGAGAGACTGAGAATGAAAGTTAAGATGGGAATGGAACAGGTTTCAAGGACGAAACCCTGTTTAAGGATGGCAGATTTGTAACACCCCAAGATTACATATTGCTGGGCTAGATATATTTAGAGGCATGAACATTAGTATTGGGCTTAATTTAGTTTGTTTATAGGCCATGTGGGCCATTTAATTGTTTATGATTGGGCTTATTCATGTTTATGATTGGCCTTGTTTTTGTATGAGGTGGTATAAATACCACCTCATGTTCACGATTTATGCAAGCTTTTTTAATACACTTTGCTATTTACGATTTCTGCATTCTTAGTGTTTACGATCAGCTTCATTGAGTAGCATTCTTCATTCAAGACTTCATCTTTTTCATTAGATCTTGTCTATTTCATCTACTCATTTCTTGAATCAATCGTATTTGAGGTTTCCGCACTCATTTGCGATCATATATCGTGTTGTCGGTTTGATCTCGGACCTACAATTGGTATCAGAGCTAAGAATCTTAGATTTGAGGCTCTCACGATATAGATTCAAGTGTTTTCTGGGTTTGTGTTCGTGATTGTTTGAAGATTTGAAGGTTTCTGGAGTTTACGATTCAGTTTTCTGGGTTTCTTCGGTGTTCACGATCTTTTCAGTTGAAGATCTTCATCTTTTGGGAGTTTACGACATCAAGGTCCGACCTTTATCGTGTTTACGACTCGGAGAAAAGTGTTTACGACATTTCCTGGTCGTAATCGACGTTTTCGACTTTGCATTACCGGAATCACGGGATCGTAATCGTGTTTTCGATCATTACGGATCATAATCGGAGTTTACGATCGGCTCTAATCGGAATCGGGTGTTTACGACTACCGGAGTCGTAATCAGGTGTCGTAATCGGTGTTTACGACAATTTCAATCGAAATTGGTGTTTGCGATTAGGTTTGAATCGGAATCAGTGTTCCCGATCGTAAACGTGGGTTTGCGATCGTAATCAAGACTTCTCGACCGTAATCTCATTGTTTGGACGTTTGGACTTTAGTTTTAAGTTCCCTAAGCTATCGCAATGGATTTTGAACCAAGTATGTATCAGAAATTGGACTTTGAGATTGGCTCTATCACTCGTCCACCTAGACTCACATCGGCGGATAACTTTTTGGAATGGAAATATCGGTTTGAAAACCACTTGAAGAGTGTTGACTTAAGATTGTGGAGAGCGGTACTTAATGGACCACACGTACCTACTCATGGAGAAGGAGCTAAAGCAGGAAAGGCTAAGACTGAAGAAGAGTTTGAAGATGATGACTGGGAAAGGTGTAACAAGGCTGAGAGGGCGTTTGCAATTATGACCATGGCGCTAACACCTGACATTGCTCAAGGATTTAAGCATTGCAAGACAGCGAAGCAACTCTGGAATGCATTGATTGTCGCCTATGAGGGAAATCCGGACATTAAGGCGAGTCGAAAGCAAATGTTGAAGCAGAAATTCAATTTGTTCAACCATATCCAAGGTGAATCTTTTGAAGCACAAGTGCAAAGGTTTGTATCTCTGATGGCAGAAATGTCAAGCTATGGTGTGGAGCCAGAATTGGAAGATAAGAATTTGAAGTTGCTGAACAGTTTACCCAAGTCATGGAACACCAATATCTCTATCATTAAGGACAACAACAAGCTGAGTGAGCTATCTCTGGATGAAATGATCAACAAATTGAAGTCCAAGCTTATTGATGACAAGAAGCGAGAGTTGAATCACATAAGCTCTCTTAGTTTGGCTGGGAAACTGAATCAAGCTTTGTTGTCAGAAGAAGTAGATGTGAAGCAGAAAGGAAAGTCTGTTGCAAGTGGATCAAGTTCTGTGATTAAAACAAATGCATTTGTAGCACAACCTCAAGCTGGTTCAAGTGGAGGTGACAACTCTGAAGCAACCAATGATCCCAATTTTGCACTCGGAATGGGATTCATGAACAACTATCATGCTCTAATGGCCGGAACCCTAATCCCTACTGAGATGCTATCAGGTGAGCTGAATCAGATAAATCCAGAGGACGTGGAGATGTTGGATGTCTCTTGGCAGATGGCTATGGCTGTGTTTAGGGCAAAGAAGTTCATGGCAACTACAGGAAGAAATGTTTGGAAAGACCAAGACAAGATAAGAATGGGGTTTGACAAAACCAAGCTGAGGTGCTACAATTGTGATGAATATGGGCATTTTGCAAGAGAGTGTAGCAAGCCAAGGAAAGAGAGAGCAGAGGAAAAGAAACCAGCTGATGGGAAGGCAAAAGCAGAAGCAGGTGCTTTGATTGTGCAGGAAGGAGGAGGCTATGATTGGACGTCTCAAATGAAAGATCTGAGCCTGACACATGCTATGATGACTGCTATGGATGATGATGATGAAGAAGAACATGCTTTTGTTGTGACTGAAGATGAACCTGAGGAGAATGAAGCTATGGCAGCAGATCACACCAAGGTATGTTCTAACCCTGTTTGTGATCGTATAATTACTGGTCTTAGACAATTTTGTAAAAATTTTCAATTGGAATTGTTTGAGGTAAAATGTGAAAGAAGCTCATTTAAGGGTAGATGGCAAAAGAACGAAGAAAAGGTTAAAGCCCAGAAATTAGACATAGTGAAATATAAGAAACTTGCAACTGAGAACGCTTATCTGTATGACAACGCTAAGTTAGAAATAGCTGAACTTACTAAGCAGATAGATGAACTTAAGCATAAAAACAATGAGTTGCAGGTTAAGCTTGATATGAATTTTATGAGAAGCAAAAGAATGTTACAGGCTAGTAAATCTCTGGACACATGCATAACTGAGGTTAGAATGGGTAAGGACAAAGGTGGAATAGGAATTAGCTTTGCAAACAAGAACGTTGTTCCTCAAGATAAAACTAGAGATGTAATAGGAATGATCTTAGAGGAGGATCAGATAGATAGATCTGCATCGGAAATGCATGAGGAAGGACCTCCCTTAGATAGTGTCTTGGTTGGAGTGAAGCCTATGACAGAAGAGGAAATAGAAAATGAAAAACACATGACTTATGGGTTGGGTAATAAGGATAGAGTGATGACAGACGCGTGTGAAGCAGGACCATCAAATACTTCTCTGAATAATTGTGTGAGCTCTTCTGATGTATCTATTTATTGTGCAGATGAAGTAGAAATCAAAGACATTTCTAAGGAGGATGCAGAATGTCGGAGAGTGGAAGAGAGTCACGTGTCTAGTAGTTCTAGTAGTTCTAGTAGTTCTAGTTTATGTTTACCTAAGGATGATGTAATGGCACTTGTGTCAGAACTAGAAACATCCAAGTCAAAACAAATAGTTGCACCGTTGTTAAAAAATGTTTCTGAATCAAATGAAAAAGTGTCTGGTTTTAAAATTCGTGTGCCTAACACAAAAATTGGTCGTGAGACTAGGCCCAAAGATTTTGTTGCTTATCCCCAGGTTGTGTCAGCTTTTAATAGAACAAACAAATCTAAATCAGAACAATTTTGTTTAATTACACAATCTGAAAAGGATAAACAACATGTTATACACAAATGGGATGATAAGCCAGAGTGGAAGTCGTCTTACCCAAGACGTTCATACCTCTGTAGCCATGTCAATGGGCCTAGACTCATGAATTGCTTTCAATGTGGAAAGCCAGGACATTTTGCAGCTAATTGTGTGAATAGACCTTTCCAACCATACTATCCGCAAAACCCACGGACTAGTATGTTGGAGAAAATGATGACAGGAGAGAAGCAAAAACAAAAGCAGAAACAACAAGCTGTGTTTCAGGGGAAGCAGTGTTTTGAACCAATGAAGACTCAACAGTCTAAGGTTTCAAACGCAAAGGCATCTGTGACAAAGCCTGTTGTTGATAAGTGGAATGTGACCAAAACTCCACAACAAACTTTTGTATCTAAAGGAGTTTACCACAGAAATGATAAGATAAAACCAGAATTTGTTGAAAAACAAGTGGCTAAAGTCAAAAGAGTTAATAAACCTAATGGCAAAGCGAAAGCTGAACAACAGGTTTTGAAACAAAAAGATGTCACTCAAACAAAACAACTTGTGTATACAAAACTGAAACTTGAGTGGACACCGGTTAAAAAGCCAACTGGTAAAAAGGTCATTTCACCACAAAAGAAACCTGTGTCTGTGAACAATTCAACAACTGTGTTGAAACCAGAGAAAACCACCACCTGGAAACCAAAAGTCAACATTCAAAATGAGAATGTATCTGGATCAAAGTCTGAAATGATTCTCCAATTAGTTAATTACATTGATGCAAAAGGTGTGCCCAGATCTGTTATGGCCTGGGTACCTGGATCTCACTGATTTCTGATTCTTGTAGGGACAGCCAAGAAGATCTATCAACAATCTCTGGTACGTTGATAGCGGTTGCTCCCGACACATGACCGGAGATCTGTCCCTTTTGGAAGATGTAGAGGATTTCAATGGTGGAGGAGTATCATTTGCAGGTGGTGTAGGTGGAAGAATTAGCAAGAAAGGAGTTGTGAGAAGTGGAAATTTGTCTTTTTCTGACGTACACTATGTGGAGGAACTGTCTCACAGTTTGCTGAGTGTTTCTCAGATCTGTGACAGAGACTATTCTGTGATGTTCAATCGGAAGGAATGCATTATTTTGAAGCCCGGCGTGAAGATTCCCGAGGAGTGCATACTGATGCGTACTCCAAGACGTTCAAACTCATATCTTCTCAACATGGGCAATCCTCCAACGTCAGAAGAAGCATGCCTCATCTCAAAACAAAACGAAAATTTGGCTATGTTGTGGCATCGTCGTCTGGGGCATGCAAATATGAAGAATTTGACCAAGCTCGCAAAGGGAGAGCATGTCAGAAAGCTGCCCATCAAAGACTTCTCAACTATAGAAAAATGCGTGGCTTGTGCGAAGGGGAAGCAGCACAAGTTGCCACACCGTCCGAAGATAGCAAATTCTATGTCTTCAGTTCTACAACTTCTACACATGGATTTATTTGGGCCTATGCAAGTTCAGAGCATCAGCAAATTCTCCTACTGTCTCGTGATTGTGGACGACTACTCACGGTTTACTTGGGTCTATTTTTTGTCAAACAAGTATGAAACTCCGGCCTTAGTGAAACAGTTTGTCACCCTTATAGAGAATCAGCTGAACAAGAAGGTCAAAGCTATCAGATCGGATAACGGAACGGAATTCAAGAACGCTGAGTTGAATATGTTTTGTGGGGCTAAGGGGATAGAGAGACAGTTCAGTGCGCCCTACACTCCTCAACAAAATGGAGTAGCTGAGAGAAGAAATAGGACACTCATTGAAGCTGCAAGGACAATGATGTGTGAAGCTAAACTACCAATCTTCTTCTGGGCTGAAGCGGTCAACACGGCGTGCTACGTGCAGAATCGCGTTTTGTTTGAACAAGCGTCATGAGAAAACTCCGTATCAGATTGTCTATAAAGAAAAGCCAACGGTGGGATATTTCAAGACATTTGGATGTCCGTGCACGGTACTGATTCAGTCCGACGTGGGGAAATTCGAGGCGAAAGCGGATGAGTGTTATTTCGTTGGTTATTCGGGAAATAGTGCTTATCGTGTCTATAACAAGACCACCGGTTTGATCATTGAAGCATTCAACGTGGACTGGCTTGAAGACAATCCGACGGATGCAGGGACTGGACCTGATTGGATTTTTAACTATGGGTCTCTGTTTGAAGGATTCAAGTTTTCAAATGATCTCCATAATTTGGGTGAAGAAGAAGAGATTATCACTCAGCCATCTGAATCAAGACCTCACACTGAAAGAGTCTGTGAGAAAGCACCAGTTCCAGTTCCCACAAATGTCAACGCAGATGCTCCGGGAACTTCAGGAACCTGTGATAATGATTCAGAAATTCCACAAAGTTCAGGTATAAATGATATAAATGATAATGTTGTTAGTTCTAATCTGCCTGTTTCTGTGTCTGTGCCAGATATTCAGGTATCAAGGATCAACAAGGACCATCCAGTCAGCAATATACTTGGACCAGTGTCTGCAGGAGTTTCAACTAGAAGCCGCACAGGGGATATCAATTTCTGCATGTACTCATGTTTTATCTCCCAGATTGAGCCTCCGAATGTGATGGTTGCTCTCAGAGATCCGAGTTGGATAGAGGCCATGCACAATGAATTAAATCAATTCTCAAAGCTGGGAGTGTGGCGACTAGTCAAAAGGCCAGACAACAAGAAGGTTATACCCACTCGTTGGTTGTACAAGAACAAAAAGGATGACACGGGTGTAATTGTTCGAAACAAGGCAAGATTGATAGTTCAAGGTCACCGACAAATCCATGGAATTGACTATGATGAGGTGTATGCACCTGTGGCAAGACTGGAAGCTATTCGTATATTTCTTGCGGTTGCATCTTATCTGAATTTCACGGTACACCAGATGGATGTCAAGACAGCATTCTTATATGCAGAGATGAATGAAGAGGTATATGTGACTCAACCACCAGGGTTTGTAGATGAGGAGCATCCAGATTATGTGTATCTTCTGGACAAGGCTTTGTATGGATTACATCAAGCTCCAAGAACGTGGTATGAGACGCTATCAACACATCTGGTGGAGAATGGATACACAAGAGGGGTGGTGGATCAGACATTGTTTCGAAAAAGGGTGAAGGATGACATAATCATGGTGCAGGTATATGTAGATGACATCATCTACGGGTCAACCAATGAAGATTTGTGCACCGAGTTTGAAGAGATTATGAGAAAGAAGTTTGAAATGAGCGATCAGGGGGAGATGAGTTTCTTCCTAGCCTTGCAAGTAAAACAAGATGAATCTGGGATTCTTATTCACCAAGCCAAATATGTGAATGAGATTCTAGAAAAATTCAAGATGCAAGACTCAAAGCCAATTTCAACTCCAATGGCATCCCGACCTCTTTTGTCAGCAGATGCAGACGGGGAGTCAGTGAGCGAATTCACGTATCGCTCGATGATTGGTTCGCTGATGTACTTAACAGCAAGTCGGCCAGATATTATGCATGCAGTTTGCTTGTGTGCCCGCTATCAGGCTAACCCTAAACTTTCTCATTTAAATGCTGTTAAACGTATATTCAGGTATCTGAAGGGCAGGCCTAGGCTTGGTCTTTGGTACCCAAAGAACACTGACTTTCAATTGTATGCATATACTGACAGTGACTATGGAGGCAGTGACTTGGATCGGAAGTCAACCACTGGAGGATGTCAATATCTGGGCGATCGACTCATTTCCTGGCAGAGCAAGAAGCAGCATACCGTATCCAAATCAACTGCCGAGGCTGAATATGTGGCAGCATCCGCTGGATGCTCACAGGTAGTATGGATCCAAAATCAGCTCACGGATTACGGTATGGAATTCGTTAACACTCCTATCTTTTGTGATAACGCTGCTGCTCTGGAAATTGTGAAAAACCCCGTTCACCATTCAAAAACAAAGCACATAGACATAAAGGTACATTTTATTCGTGACTGCTATGATCGGGAGTTGATTCAGCTCCAAAAGGTGAGCTCAGACCAAAATGTGTCTGACATTTTCACAAAACCCCTCCCGCGTCCTAATTTTGAAATGTGTGTCGAAGGCCTTCGGATGATTGCCTTCGAGGAATGATCTGATCAAATTTTGTTTATTTTTTTTATTTATTTTAAGAAAACTTCAAAAAATAATAGTGTTTGTTTTCAAAAGCCTCATAAAAACAGGGGAAGAAATATAATTGTCTCAGAAAATATAAAAATATCTGTTTAAGGTTTTTATGATGTCTTTTGTGTGCCTTGAGTTGGTAGGAAGTGATATAAATTTCCATGACGATCGGAGACTGACACGTGTAAGGCAGAAGTGAAAGACGTCTCAAAGATGATGTTCGGTAAGCTAAATCAAAAACAATGATCATCCATTGTAAGTGCAGTAATCTTAACTCTTATATATGTTTAGGTTTCCATCCTAGTTTACATAGTTTAAAAAAACTGAGACCCGGCAAAAATGGGTTGAGAGTGGTATTTACCTAGTATTCACTCTCTCACACGCCATGTTTATACTGTAATTGACAACTCCACAGAAAAAGAAAAGGAAAAAGAATTAAAAAAAATGTGAAAAAGAAAAAGAAAATGAAAAAGAAAAGAAAATTATTCTGTTGGTCTTCTCTGCGTGCTTATGCGGCCGACCTGATCACCAACCGATAATTCATGAAAAT
The DNA here is from genome assembly GCA_039602395.1 of Deinandra increscens subsp. villosa. Classification (NCBI taxonomy): domain Eukaryota; kingdom Viridiplantae; phylum Streptophyta; class Magnoliopsida; order Asterales; family Asteraceae; genus Deinandra; species Deinandra increscens. The sequence goes on along the minus strand of JBCNJP010000025.1, from coordinate 4,500,523 downwards.
AAGAAATAAGTGTTTGTCAAAGCAGTGTTGCATGGTTCCTCAAGTTGGGGGTTTGTGAATCCTCAATAAACTCTGAGGTTGGGTAGGTTTTGCTATGAACAATTGGGTGTGGGGACAGTTAAACATGACGGTAATTATGTACCACAACTTAAGCACTTAAAATTTTTAACTGGATGTGAGTTTATATGATTTCAAAATTTTTGAGTAATCGTCTAGAGCGTCAAGTAACGGAAGCTGAAAAGGGTTCCTCAGTTTAAGATTTGTCTGGTTTGATCCATGAATTTACATTCAGCTTCGAGGCAAGTAAATTTTTTTTAAAAATTTCTGTAATTGGGTTTTATTTGATTTACAGTTTAGTTTATCTTTCAAGTCTTTAAATGTTTAAAATTTATCCTTTTAAATATTATTTTATGATCATGATCAGATACTCGGGGTTTGACTCTGAGGGGAAGCTTCGTAAATTCTCAAAGTTTCTCAAAGTTAACACTTTTTTAGAGAATTAACATGTTTATGATGTTTGGGAGGTTTTTGAAACATTTTTGAAGTTTGAGGGGCCAAACTGAAATTTTTTTTAAAAAAGGGTATAAAAACCCTTAACCGGTTTACGATTCATCATATGTGCCTCTCTCTCGTTTACGATTCCGCCACAGAAAACCCTAACCGCCCCTAAACCTCGCCGGAATTTCAATCCAACCCACCTCCGACCTCCGCTGAACAATCCGAGCACACCATCATCCTCGCAATCGAATTCCGACCGTGAAACCCCCTTCAATCGCTTGTTCCCCTAGTTTTTCATCGACCTTTTCACGGTTTTTGTGTCTCAAGCCCTAAATCGCAATTGTTCTCTGTTTCTACTGTTTTCGAGACGATTTCACGAGTGTTGAAGTCGGTTTTGTGCTAAAAACTCATAAAGGTAGTTGCTGATGGTTTATGTTGAATTTCTGTGATGTTTAACATGTTTACGAGTAAGTTGCAGGTTTGTTAATGGAGGTTCCCTGCGTTTACGATTGGCTCATCGGAGGAGACGACGTTTGGGGTTTCCGATTTGTCGTTTACGATCGGAGTTCCCGATGGATGTTTACGACCATCGTTCACGATCGATGGTTACGATTTGAGATTACGATCTTCGGTGTTTACGATTGGGCTTCGGATGATTATTAGAGATTACGACTGGACTTGGCATTTACGATTGGACCAAAATTGAACCGATCGTAAACCCATTTAAATAATCGTAAACTCACACTGTGGATCGTAATCTCATAATAAGAACATATACACTTAATTTTTTTATCTCTTCAAACTTAAACATGTTTAAGTTAAACTTTTATGATGTTTGTGAACGTGTGATTCAAAATCAAATATTTCTCTTGAACGTTTAAATTGAGAACTTTCTGAACTTAAAAAAATTAAACGTGATAATCAATTGAACTTCAAGAAGATGTTGACAAACATAATTGCTCTTTGATGAATAAGCTTGATACATGTGTCTTGTCTTTCTCAGATGGCAGAAGAGATGCTAGACGAAGAGATAAAGTTTGAACAGGATCACTGCATCCCAGCATATCTGGAAGACCCACCAGAAAAGCATATGGAATTATTCTACTCTCTGGTGGCAGGGATGAATACTTGTAAAATCAACCATGCCCTGAGGACGAATGCACTTATTGATGAGATGCTGGTCAGAGAGTTCTAGGGTACTGCAAGAGCGAATGCTGACAAGACAAGTATTTCTGCAACTGTTCAGAACAGACGAGTAGTGATTGAGGAAGATGATATCAGAAAGGGGCTGAACATTACTGATAAAGCCACTGATCCAATCAAGTATCCGAAGGAGGTTGTTCTTGCTGGTGCTCAATCTATAGGGTACGAGGGGAAGTTTCCGCCTATCTTCAAGAAGCTTCTGCCTCATTATTGGAGGTGCCTAGCACATTATATGCAAAAGTCATTTCTAGGCAAGAGAACCAGTTTTGATCAGCTGAATCAACTTCATGGAACTGCTTTCATCTCTTTGGCCTTAGATTGGGATTTCAACTTCTCAAAGATGATGCTGATGGACTGGGTAGGCAATGCTGATTTGAGTGCCAGAGAACAATTTTTGATGACACCAAGGTTTGTGCAAATGGTGGTCATGAAGAAATACCCGATGATTGAAGAAAGGATAGAGAAGTTGGACATCAAAGTGATGGATTGTGGGGTTTTTGGTCTTCAAACCCAAGATAGAAAGGGCAAAAACAGCTTTCAAGGAAGACTTGAATGGGTAAAGAGAGGTGTGTTCCCAGAGGTGGCAAGGGAACAAGAACTTGATGAAGATGAACCTGAAGCTGACGTGCCTAATGTTAATGCATCCGTAGCTGAAGAGCAAGACATAACAGCAACTCCGGCTGTTAATGTACAAGAAGAAGATGTAATAATACCCTCCGATGAAGAGAATGTAATCGATGATATACTCGCTGGCCAGGAGATTACTGATGATGATATCTATGGGAATCTGGGGCCCCTTAACCTTAAAAGGTCAAGGGATGACATGATCGGATCATCAGGCAGTGATACAACCCCTCATGAGCTGAATCTGGATGTTGAAGATGTTCTTGAAGAACCAATTCCTGCACGTGAACCTTCACCAAGAAAGAGGTCAGATCCAAGAAGCATCAGATTCAAGCTTTCAAAGACCAACTCAAGCATTTTGTTAGTACATCCAGCAGGGCCCAGTTCTGAGGGTCCCAGTACTCAAGAAGAAACAGCTGCTGAAAATGTTCAAGATCAACCTGCTGCTGCTCAGACTGAAACTCCACTTCTTTCCGAACGTAGCCCAGTTCGGGAAGAAGGACAATTTATAGAGGTTGATCATTCTTTCACCGTACCAAGCCCGGTGAGAGTGAGCGATGCTCCTGTGATAACTCAGCCTACAGCTGTTCCTAGCTTCAGTCCCTTCCAATCTGCTGAACTTCCAATTGATTTGAGGATAAGCACTGACCCTCATATCAACTTTTTGATATCTCATAATCGATTCAGAGAAAATGAGATAAGGGCGCTTAAGGATGAGAACAGAAGGATGAAAGAAAAGGAGGTGGCAGATAAAAATAGAATGAAGTGGCTCTATGAGACTTTGGTGGATCTTAAGAAGAAATTTACTGACTTGAAAAGTCTCGTGGAGTCAAAATCTTCAAGTGCCCCTGAACAAAGTTCATCACGGGGTGTGCTAGGTGCTGATGCAATAAATGAAGACGATGGAGATGAAAACATTGAGATGTCTGATTATGCCAGAGGAGGAAGAGTGATCTCCAAAGCTCCTGAAGGTCACGATAACTGGTTCCGAGAATTCTTTCAAGGACCAGCCCCCACTCAGTACTCTCTTGATCTTGGAGGAAGCTCATTAGACAAAAAGGGGAGTTGTGAACCCATCTTATGCTGGCATTACGACACCGAGAAGAAATTATTTGCTGTGATCCGTGAAGGCTATAGTCCAGTTGAATATTATAGAACCCGTGCACAATTCCATTCTTGGACTGAGCCTGAGATCAGAAATCTGCTTCGAGCTCCCTACATAAACAGATGGAACAGCCCTGACGGAGACCTTATCAGAAACAATCTGCTGAGCCATCAAGAAAATAACTTTGAAGATTTTGAGCTGAAGCAAGTAAAATGGATCCAGACTGAAACTGACCCAGTGACTGGGCAGTCCATTGGTGAAGCAAGGAGGCCACCCACCAAGCGTACAAGGGTTATAAACATGTTGGACGAAATTGAAGATGGTACACTGGTCAGGAATTTTGACTGCTGGTGTTATGATCCGACAACACATGAAGTGGTGGTGCTCTGCAAGCCGATGAGGCAATTCCGATTCTACGATCCGGTGGATCTGCTGAGATTTGGAGAGAGAGACATCAAGCTCCTAGCCTCCCAACCTATTCTCGGGGATGAAAACGACATGGAGAATGCTATACGGGTTGGTATCTTTCATGGAACAGCAAATCGGATAGTAGAAAACGGATGGTGGTCCAACAACGTGCAGAACACTTTCAGATTTGATCTGCTGCTGCCGTAGGTAGTCTAATGTTTCATGCCTAGGGGAAGATTGTTGGGCTAGATATATTTAGAGGCATGAACATTAGTATTGGGCTTAATTTAGTTTGTTTATAGGCCATGTGGGCCATTTAATTGTTTATGATTGGGCTTATTCATGTTTATGATTGGCCTTGTTTTTGTATAGTATGAGGTGGTATAAATACCACCTCATGTTCACGATTTATGCAAGCTTTTTGAATACACTTTGCTATTTACGATTTCTGCATTCTTAGTGTTTACGATCAGCTTCATTGAGTAGCATTCTTCATTCAAGACTTCATCTTTTTCATTAGATCTTGTCTATTTCATCTACTCATTTCTTGAATCAATCGTATTTGAGGTTTCCGCACTCATTTGCGATCATATATCGTGTTGTCGGTTTGATCTCGGACCTACACATATATACAGATATATATAGAAAATACGTGTTTGAATTATGAATGTGTGAGTTTGATTGATGAATATGGTGAGACTATACATTAGATATGTTGCATGTGTTTGAACTAGGTGTTTGATGGCCAACGTGATGAAACATGCATAAACGAATGTCTTAAACGTCAATAAAGTGAAATATGAGATGAATATGTGTTTATATGAATAGCATGATGATACAAGAATCATTTGATGGATATATACGTGTAAATATGTGTGTTAATAGTTAACAGAAAAGTAACAGGGCTAAAGGCGTAATTTATGTAAAGATATAAATGTATGTGAGTATTATACGTGTTTATATTTATTACAAATATCCCAAGGCTTAGAAATTATGATACGTAACATAAAATGATAAGTATTATAAAATTTGAGGGGCTAAAACATAAATTAGCAAATAATAGGAAGTATATATATATATATATATATATATATATATATATTATCGTACGAATCCCGAGCCTTAGAAACCTTAGAAAATGTTAGAAATATGTCCCGTAATGTTTTGGTACATAAAATGATAAAAGGATGGAAGTTTAGGGGGCTAGAATGCATAAAATAGAAAGCTAGG